>PVJD01008212.1:0-74899 GCA_004026545.1 Mormoops blainvillei | reverse complement strand
AATTGTGTCTAATACCTTCTATTCTTTACCTATGATTTTCGGCTTTTATTATTATTGTTACCTGCCCGTGGTTTCCTTTAGTTTACTTTGCTCTTCTTCATCTCATTTTTACAAACTCAATTTATTGAGGTATCACTGGTTACTAACGTCACATAAATTCCCGGTGTAAACACTGTAACGTGGTATGCGCTTAGCACTCGGAGTTTATTTTCATCCTTTCATTTTTAGCAGTATAAACGTTTAAGGCTATGGTGTTTTCCCTCTGATCACTGTTTCATTTAGTTATTTATGACATTTATTTTAAATAAATTCTGTAATTTTAGTCTGTATTTTTTCTTTCATTCAGGAGTATTTTTTATAATAGGAAGTTGAGAAATATCCTAGCTTTACGATATCTTCGTCAGAGAAGTTTGTTTACTAGATCCACTTTATGCGCCATGCCGACGGCTTTACACAGGGTCAGTTTTCGTTCGTGCTTCACTCTGTCACTGTGGTGGGCGGCGAGGCGGAGGGTCACGGGGGTGAGAGCCCTGGGTGCCCAGCAACGGGCAAACTACAAGGCCTGGCAGGGCCACCTCCTCGGGCATGGGCCCTTGGAGAGGACGTCTGGGCCGCAGCGGGGTGTCGGCTCCAGGCGCAGAGAAGCAGCGGGACCAGGCCGGGGGACGGCAGGGCTGACCTCAGGGCCGGCTGCGATGGCCAATGACCCCTGCCCTGGGCCAGCCAGTCGGTGGAGGCCAGACCCCGAGGAGACACACGGGGAAAGCCGAGGAGTATTCTGTTGCGGTCCTGCAGATCAAAGCCCCCAGGACGGAGGAGGGCCAGTGCGGCTCTCTCTGCGGAGCACCCAGCGCCCTCCCCACCCTTCCTTCCTCAGGGTGCGCGCTCTCTCTCTCTCTCTCATGGAACACGCTCAAGCCTCTCCTTCCCCTTTTATCTCTCAAGGCACGCGTCTCTCTCTCTCTCTCTCTCTTTCGTTTCCTGAGCCCATTTCTTCCTCCTCTGTGTCTTTCTAAATAAACTTTCTCTCGCAGTTCGAGTCTGGGCTCGGATTTCTTTCTTCGCCGGACTCCAGCGCTGCGGCCGCGGCGCCGGGGCCTGACACCTGGGGCCGCTTCCCCGCCGCCAGCCCAGCGGCGCTGCGGGCCGGCCGGCGGGGACGCGCTTGGTCCCGAGCCGCAGCCCGCGGGACCGGCCGTTTGCAGCAGCTCCTGGGGCTTTGCTGCTCTGTCTGCGCGGGGAGCTCGTCACCCGCTGGCTCCTCCCCCGGAAACGTTCCGTCATTTGCCTGGAGACCCCGAAGCATTTGTATGGGTAAAGCCCATCGTCCGTTTGTTTCCGAGGCACGACCACCAACTCTGATTGCATTTTCTCCTATTTTTGTTCGTTTCCGCTCTTAGATTTTAAAAAATTCCTCTCCCTCTTCGGTGGATTTGGTTCAATTGCCGGCGTGTGTCCGCTTCTCCGCATCCCCGCCCCGCGCCGCCCCGCGCCGCCTGTTCAGGGGCTTTGCGGGCAGAGCCGGCTCGTTCTCCTGGGGCCCCTTTTCGTCCGTGTTTGGTCTTCGCGGGCCATCCCGACCCTGCTGGGCAGTGACGTTTTTAATTTACAGACGATGGGAGGGTTCTGATATTTCCCCGTCTTTCAGAGCCCACAGTGTTGGGTGGACCGTGCGGACCCCGTTTTCTAGCTGGCAGTCTTCGGTTACTGGGGGGCCTACATCGCTTCGTTTCAAACACGGCTCTCGGCCCTGACACGGAGAAATCGGCCGTTCCCACAGTCCCCGCTGTGGTCTGAATGTGCGTCAGGGACATCCTGACCCGAGTTCAAGGCCCGAGACTTTCTGGGCCTCCGGGGGAGGGCGTACTTTTGTTCTCCTTCACCCGTGGTTTGATCTCCTACGTGGGGCTGCGTTGGGGGTGCATCCACAGTCCCCCTGCCCCCATACCCCTGGAAAGCCCTGGCAGGACAAATGGCTTGCCTTTCCTCCGCCTTCTGAATCTTGCCTGCTCTTCTGGCGGCGGAGCCCCTGAGAACCGACCGGCCACGGGCAGGGAAATGTGGATTTCAGCCTCCACACGCCCACCACTCGGCTGCCAGGGGACCCACGAGGTCAGAGGTGGGAGGTCACCAGGTTGGGAGGTCGTGGGGTGGAGGCTGACCAGGGCAGACAGGTGGCGGTGGTGCGGAGGACGGAGGACGGAAGAACAGGACATGCCAGGGACCGGCTGTGCACGGGGGCGGGAGGCCACGGCTGGAAGAGCAGAAGGGTGGGTGGCCCAGGAGGGAGGGAGAGTTTTTGTAAATTTGGGGGGACGTTTTGTATTTTGAATGATTGAAACAAAAATTATCCGAAACAACACTCTCTGAAAGAACCAGCTGTTCTGGCCTCTCTCCTCGGACTTGACCGTGGCCTGCTGCTGGTTGGGATTAAGAGCGGCATATCTGGCTGTTCCAGAAGGGGCAAGGGAGAGTGTTGGACCCCTGGGAAAGAGGGGAGACGGCGGTGTGGCCTGGGATTGGGGTGCTTGTTCTGGAACCTTCCGAGTGGAAGGGAGTGTCAAGACGCAAGAGGTAGCAGGGCACACACTGTCACCCGTCTGGGCCCGGAATAGAGACCGCAGCCGAAGAATAAGCACCGGCCCTTTGGGGTTTGGCCACCCTGCAAGAAAAGAGGCCCGAAATGGTGCGTGGCGGTCACCGGCCGCCCACAGCGACACGCTCAGAGCCATATAAGCAGGTTTCCAGGGGCTGGCAGGACAGCAACCCCTGGCCCCAGGCGTGTGTGCGGGTGTGCAGACCTCCGGGAACATGAGGGCCGGGCTGGTGGCCCTCCTGGCTTTGGTCTCAGGGCTCGGGGCCCGGGCAGCCTGGCTGGGGAGGCTGGACCCTAAGCAGGTAACCGTCCCCCCCGGGGGCCACACAGCTTCCGCGCTCCCCCAGGGCCCATCGTGGGCCCTCAGCTGCGAGGGTGTCTGGGCTCCCAGCTGAAGAGGCGCCTGCAGGCCTGGAGGGGGCGCCCCTCACCGGCCCTGCCCCGCACAGCTGCTGGGGTCCTGGTACATCGTTGCTGTGGCCTCTGGGGAAAGGGGCTTCGCGGTGGAGAAGGCCACGAAGAGCGTCGAGGGGGTCGTGGTGACGCTTACTCCTGAAAACACCCTGAAAGTGCTGTCATCCCGGCACAGGTGAGGGGGTGTGTCCTGTGCCCACCGGCCAGGCCTGCCCAGGCACAGAGGCCCTGCCTGGCTGCCCCCTACCCCCGGCCGGGCTCTGCTCGGAGCTGCGCCTCCACCCGGTCCCCGGGGCCCCCAGGCGGGAGGCGCCCTCTGAAAGAACCAGTTGTCCTGGCCTCTCTCCTCGGACTTGGCCTTGGCCCGCTGCTGGTCCGGGCCTTCCCCGTACCAGGCTGGAGAGATGTGACCTGGACGTGGTGGAGCTGCGGCGACAAAGCTCTGCGTGGGTGTTCCAGAATCCCTGTAAGGAGGGGCCCGGGGCAGGGTGGGGGCGGGCTCCATGTCCTTGGGCCCTCGGTCCCCTGCAGCATCCCCCAGCTCCCAGCAGGCGAGGCCAGTGCCGCTGGGGCACGGGCGACTCCGCTGGAAGTGCGAGGACCTCGTTTTGTCAGAGGCCGGGAGCCAGCCCGGAGGACTGAGGGCTTGACCGCACCTGCCACACTCAGCTGGGGCCCCAGGCCTCCCTCGGCAGTGTGTCTGGCGGTGGGACTCGGCCCCGGTGGGGGCAGGATCGCGGCGTGACCCATCACACTGCGGTTACTCCCAGGGTGCCCTGTCCACCAGTCACCGAGAGCTCTGTGTGCGGAATGGTGGGCGGGGAAGCGGACCGAGCCCGGGGGCCCGCGCTGGCAGCAGGGCCTCCGGCGGTCTGGTGGTCCCGGCCCACGGGCTCTGTCTCCTAGCGCTGGGTGTGCTCCAGTACCGGGTGCTGGGCACCAACTTCAGGGACTACGCCGTCGTACTCACGCAGCTGGAGCGGCGGGACGAGGCCTTCAGCACCGTGGAGCTCTACAGTGAGCGGGCCTCGGGGTCAGAGGGGCGCCGCTGCTCCTGCCGGTCCCAGGCCCGGCTCTCACAGGGCACCCCACCCCCGCAGGTCGGACGCAGCTGGCCAGCCAGGAGGCCGTGAGCCTCTTCACCAGGTGGAGCCGGGGCCTGGGCTTCCTGTCGCAGCAGCAGGCCAGACTGCAGACCGACCGTGAGTGTTGCTGGGCACCCCTGCCAGTGTCGGGGACCCTCAGGGAGCCAGGCAGGACTGGGGCGAGGGGTCTTCAAGAAGAGTCACCCTGCCGAGTCAGTCCTGCAGGGACGGTCCTGTCTCAGGTGAGACTGTGGGTAGGGGCTGGGGCAGCTGTAGCCGGACCTGCCCACCTCACCGCCCCTCTCGCTCCCCCTCCAGCCACCTGTGCGCACAAGGCCTTCCAGGTGAGCCGCCTCCCAAGCGTCACCTGCCCCCCACCCCCGTGCAGCAGGGGGGGCCTGGGACCCTGGGAGCCCCCACACCCCGGTGGGCAGCAGGGCCCAGTGGCTGGGGGCCAGAGGGCAGAGCAGACAACTCTCAGGTGAACCTGGGTCCCCCATGTTTGTTTTGGTTTTCAGTGACTGCTGTGGCCCCCAGAGGGGACAGCGCCCACCATGACCTGGTGGGAGCTGGCCAGGCGCTGTCTTCCGCGTTCAGCTGCCAGGGTGCTGGGCGTTGGGCTGGCTCCTTTCAGGGGCTCTGGCTGCGGGTCCAAATAAAACGATTCCACAAACTGACCCTGGGCCTCTTGCGTGTGCCGGGCAGACGTACAGGCGATGTCTTCTCGGACTCCGGCGGGGGCTCCAGTTGGGGTGGGGCGGGCAGGGGCTCACCCAGGCTCACTCACGGAGCAGAGAGCCAGCCCTGGCATGAGGGGCGGCCTGTCCTACATCCCTCCTGAGAGTCCCTCTGGATCAGGGGACAGCAGCATCAGGCCCTGGCTGGGAGGTGGGGTCCGGGCTGGAAGCAGCTGCAGCCTCAGCAGGGACCCCCAGGCCCCCGGGCAGTGGGGGCACCGGGCTGCCTGGGCTGGGGCCAGGCCCCGTGGTCTGGACGCAGTCCAATGGGGTTCTGGGCCGAGGGAGCGGGCGGCAGTGCCCGCCGGGGTGCTTGGCTGGGGCGCACAGTGTCCAGGCCCAAGTCTGGCTCCCCGCCTGGGCAGCAGAGGTGGCAGAAGGCCCGAGGCCCTCTGTCCTCCCAGGGCCTGGGGGTCTGCCTGAGGTCTTGGCAGAAGCAAGGCCACCGGGGGAGCTGGGCCGGCAGGACGTGGGGGGGCCGCCCAGTGCTCACAGGGGCCTCACTCTTGAGGCTGAGCACGGATCCACACACACGGGTGCACACGTGCACACACATGCACACACCTGCAGCCCGGACCATCCGTCAGTCCCGGCCCGCCAGTCAGTCCTAGCTCCGGCTTCGGGACAGCAGCCCTGACGGCAGCGCGGCCTGTCTGAGCGCATCTCCCTGTGCGGGATGACAGTGACACTTCTCTCCTGGGGGGGGCAGGGCTCACTGCCGAGTGAGACAACTCCAGGGGACACGTGCCTTGGGGGTGAGAGGCCCAGTGGCGTGACCTCCGGAACAAGGAGGCCTCTGTCTTCAGGGCCTCTCAGGCAGGCAGTTGCCCCCACCCCAGGTGGCTGAGAGCCCAGGGCCGGCCCTCGTGCAGGGGGAGGGCCCAAAGCCCCCACCCCTCCCTGCCAGCCCCGCCCCAGCCCTCTGGAGGCTCCGGGTTGGCCACGCCCCCAGGGCAGGGCAGGTGCCCAGAGAGATTTAAATTTGGGGAGTCCGGAGGCTGGGGGAGGAGGGTGAGGATGGGGTTGGGGTGGCCGCTGCCTGGGCTGGCCCTGGCGCTGGCTGTGGGGTCCCAGCCGTGGGAGCAGCTCCCCAGGGAGTCCCACAACCTCAACTGGAACAAGGTGAGCCTCGTGCCCCAGTGCCCGGCCACGGAGGGCCAGGCGTGATGGGGAGGCTGGGACAGCGTTCCCTGACAGCCTTCAGCCGCCATCCCCAAAACACGGGCAGCCCGCGGTGGCAGGTGACTCTCCGCAGCCCAGTGGGCTGCCCACCGGGCCTTAGTCGAGGGGGCTAACAGCCTCTTTGGGGGGTAGTCTGGGACTGCAAAACTCAACTGACCACCATGGGCCCCATGGGCCAGGAACCCCGAGATGGGGCAGAGCAGAGGGCCCCAGACAGGTGTGGCCTGAGGTCACCGGGAGACGTCAGGTGTGCAGAGGCAGGGGCAGAAGGAGCAGGGCTTGTTCTGGAATAACGAGATCACTGGCTGCTGGAAGGTTCCGGCGGGGGCGGTCGTGGGCAAAGGCTGATGGACTTCCGGCCGTGCCCAGGAACGTGGGTTCACAGCAGGAATTTGGCGGGTCAAGGTGCAGGTGAGCTGGAAGGAGAGGGGCCCCTGGGAGGCCCACGTGGGACACAGGCTTGGCCCTCAGGCCCCGGCACCTGGCCCTCTGCCATCTCGGGCCCCGGCCCCCACTGCCCTGGACGTGGGCTGGGCCTCGGGCAGGGTCCCTTGTCTGGTGGGAGCCTTGGGGAGTGGGGGCCACGTCCACAGTCCCCAGCACCCTCTCTGCAGTTTTCAGGGTTCTGGTATATTCTGGCTGTTGCCTCTGACGCCCGGGGGTTCTTGCCGGGCAGAGACCAGAGGAAGTTGGGGGCGTCCGTGGTGCAGGCTCGCAAAGTGGGCCAGCTCAAGGTGGTCCTCGCTTTTAACGGGTAAGGGGACAAGCGTGGCAATCCCAGCACCCCCTTCACAGACTCCTGGCCGAAAACTGTGCAGGGCGGCCCCCTTTCTGTGGCTGGGGGGGCAGCATCACGGGTCAGCCTGGAAATCTCCCAAGAACCGGCCCTCAGCCATGACCCCGTCACTTCCAGCCCCTGAAATTCGAAGGGCTGAATTTGGGAGAGGCCACCACAGTCCATGGGGCCCTGGGCAGGCAGTGGGCATTTGGAGGTCCCCCCAAGGTGTGGGTCCGGCCCTCATCCAAGTTGGAAAGTTCCAGAACAACAGAGCCTCAAATGGACAGGAGCTGGAGAGTGAAGCTTCCAGGTGCCCCCACCCCCCGTCGCCCGCAGGTCCCACAGAGTGGAGGCTGGGAGGGGAGGGAGGAGAGGGTGGTCGTGGGTGGGAGGCAAGGCTCCCTGGCTGTCAGTTCACAGCCCCCCATGCCCCCCAGGGCGCAGGGCTGCCAGTCACACACGCTCGTTCTGAGGAAGGACGGGAAGAAGGCCGTGTTCAGGAACCCCTGTGCGTAGGAGGGCTGGGCCCGGGGAGGCCGCGTGTGGGGGGTCCCTGGGTTCCTGGCCACGGTGACCCTGGACATGACTCCCCGGACGGCACTGCCCCTCGGGGCCCCTTTGACCTGGAGAATATGGGCGGGCAGGGACGGGCCCTGAGACACAGGCCAGCCGTGGTCCCAGGGCCTTTGGATGCCCCCCTACCGCCCGCACACCCCACCCCCTTGTGGGCTGGAGGAGTCGGGCAGCGACGTGCTCCTCCCCGGTCCAGTGAAGGGCGTGCAGGGCTTCCGTGTGCTGTCCACCGACTACAGCTACGGTGTGGTCGGCGTGCGTCTGGGGCAGGCCGGCCGGACCTCCAAGACCTTGTTGCTCTTCAGTGAGTCCGCGATGCTGGAGTCCCTCCCCAGTGTCCAGTGTCCAGGGTAGTGAGTGTGGAGAGTGTGGGGCTGGGAGGGGGCATGGGCAGTGGGCACTGGATGGACACCACAGGCGGGCGGCTCGCACAAGACGTTACTCCTGGCGGCCCAGGGTGCTGGCTGGGTGGGGCTCCAGGGCAGCCTTCTTCCTGGCGGGTCCTTGAATGGCAGGAGAGCTCCAGTCACTTCTTCTTCTTACAAGGGCCCCAACCCCAGCCCGAGACCCACCCTCATCGCTCCCCAAGGCCCACCTCCTGATGCCATCACCCTGGGTTTCTCTGATGAATGGGGGACCCAGCAACCCATCGAGGGTGGGGCCTGGCCCGCGGGGTGCCAGCTAGCAGAGGGGGCGGGGGGAGGGTGGGGCTGGTGGGCAGAGCATGGGTCCTACACGTTGAGACCACGTGGACAGGTCCCCTCAGTGGCCCCTGCAGAGGGGCGTTCAGGAAGCAAGAGCCGGGCGTGGGGCGGACCACCCTTGTGGGTGCTGAGCCCCCTTTGCAGGGGCCGCGGCAGGAACAGGGAGCAGGGAGGTGGGGTCACAAGAGGTGGGACGTGGACCCAGGGAGAGGTTCTGCCCGGCATGGGGGGTGGGGCGCTGCATGGTCTGTTCCACGCCTGGGGGGCCGTAGGCTGGGCTGGGGGTGGGTGTGGCCGCGGCAGCCCTGGCGGTCAGAACCGGACCCGCTGACACGCGGACCCGCTGACACGGGGACCCGCTTTCTGCCACAGGCAGGCAGAACGTGTCCAGCTTCCCGAGTGTGAGAAAGTTCGTGGACATATGTGAGATGCTGGAGCTTGCGAGGGGTGTGACCATCCTCCCGAAAGACGGTAAAACACGCTGGAGCTCTGACACGTGGTGGCGTGGCGGGGAGAGGTGATGATGCTACTTTGTCAAGCCCCGAAACCACCGTGTAGGCCCGCCCAGGGTCCTCCCGGCGCCCACACGGGCTGGTCTGCCCAGGTCTCTGCACTGTGGCTGGAGCACCAGGGGCCTCGTGGCTTTGCGGTCTGCGGTGCCCCGGGCTGGGGAACGTGAAACCAGGGAGACCAGCCCACGCGTGTGCAGCCAACGTGGCCCCGCCCCTCGTGCCCCCTCTCTCCTCTCCTGCAGCCTCCTGTGCGCACACCATCCTGCCGTGAGGGCCCGCTGTCCTGTGCTTTCCTTCGGGGCCCGACCTGTGGTCCCCCTCGACCCAGGCGCGTTGCTCGGGATGGCAGGTCCGGGCGGGGAGCATGCGTTTGCGCGTCTGCTCCCATTTGGTTCCCTTTCTGTGATGTGCCCAGTCAAGCCTTTTTCTCATGGATTATTATCTTTTTCTAAATAACTTAACGGGAGTTGGTTACATGTCTCAGACTCGAGTTTTCATCACATAAATACCTGGCAAGTGTTTTTTGTTTTTTGTTTTTTTAAAGAGTCAGCACATTATGGTCTTTTTATTCCGGCGCAATCTGGTTTCTCATAGTCTCGGTAAGGCAGCCCCTTCTCTGACTGGGGAGCTCACTTCGCGGCGGCAGGCGCTTTCGGATTTGCAGAAGTGTGGACTGTAGCTTTCTAAATCTTGGCTGTAAAGCAAGTTGACGTTTTGCATGAACATTAATGGCTTTCCAAAGTAATCCTGGAGATTTTTATTGCATTAACGGCATCAACGGCTTTCAGAGCTGTTCGAGGCCCTTCTGTGCCTGCAGATCCACGGCGCCCAGCGGAAGCGCCCGAAGGCCCGCGGGTGTCCGAACCCCGTGGTGAATCAGAAGCTGCCTCACGGGCAGAAAGTGTTTTCGGGATCTGGAGTAAATTTCGCCCATTGTTCATGGCGATCTAAGCTCGCCAAGGGCCGCCTAATTACTCTTTGAAGCGTCCAGTGAGACAGGCTGCACCTCGGAAACTCCGGGCGGGCCCGGCAGAAGGTGTCGATGCACCAGGTGCGTGTCCGTCCTCCTCCATGCCCGCCCTTTTTACTCTTACTGGTGTTGCTGGTGAACGGAGGCTTTTTTTTTTTTTTAAGGATTTTATTTAGTTATTTCTAGAGAGAGGGGAAGGGAGAAAGAAAGAGAGAGAAAGAAACACCGATGTGCGAGAGAGACATCGATTGGTTGCCTCCCCTACAACCCCAACTGGGCACCTGGCCCGCAACCCAGGCATGTCACCTGTGGGAATCGAACCAGCAACCCTTCAGGCCACAGGCCAGCACCCAACCCACTGAGCCCCACCAGCCAGGGCTGAACAGAAGGTCTTAATTTAAAAAGACCCAAGTTGCCGATCTTTCTGGCTGTTAGAGGGTGCTGTCATTGGCGATCTTTCCTGCTCTGTGGTCCAGGGAGTGTTCTGTGTCACCGGCCGGAAGTGTGACGGCTCTAAACGTCCGCGTGTAGACCAAGTCCACCTGTGGCTGATGTCTACTCCGGGTGTGAGGCGAGGAGAGCTTATTCCTGTGAGGACGCAGCCGGTCCCCGGGCCATCGCTGAGAAGCCATGTCCACACTGCTCTGCCCGCCTCTTTGTTTCAAACACGGTGTCTTCCCCTGCGTGCAAACTGTTTAGATGCGGGAATCCAGCGAGCGCTTTATGTCTGCCGTCCTCCACTGTGCTATGACATCGGCAAACGTCCCCACGCACGACCCTGGGCGGGACCCCCTCCTTCTCTCCCACTCAGCCTGTCTGTCCCTGCGCCGCAGCCTCGCTGCCCAAGTACCAGGGCTGTGCCGAGTCTGCCTCGAGGACGAGGCCCCTGTGGTCCCCCAGGGTCGTCCTGACTGAGCTTCTGTCTTCGTTGCACCTGCAAAGGGGCCTCCCAGGGTCGGGGCAGTGTCCGTAGGCAGTGGAGGCCACCGAATGGCGCCGCAGCTCGCCTCCCCGGTATCAAGAGCTCCCAGAAGTTGAGGGGAGCAGCCGCAGGAGAAAAATGGTACATTCCCTCCCGACAGCCCACGGAAGAGCAACAGGTAGTCATAGGCTCATTCACGCGTGCCCGGGCTCCGCCGTAAGATGGTCAAACCCAAGTATCTGGAAACGCGCTGAGGCTGTGCACAAACAGCACCTTTTGCTCACGGTTGATGGCACACAAGACACCTGAGACGGCAGAGAGGCCGCATCCGTGAAACTGCAAACGCATCCACCCTCCACCTCAGCGTCCCCAGGGCGGGGGCCGTCTGTGGACACCCCTCACCGCTGACACGGCCCGTGGGCCCTTCGCCCCTTCGGGTTGGACACATGGCAGCTGCTCCAGCAGGGAGCACACGCACGGGGGTGACCGTGCACATGCGGGCGCAGGTGGCGGGTGCAGGTGGTGGTGGAGGAAGCACGGAGGGCAGACGAGCCGAGGCCCAGACCCGGAACCGGAACCACGGCCCCCTCGTGCCCACCGCTGGCAGGGCCGGCCCTCAACGAGGGTGCCCGAGGCTTCAGGCCGACTTTTTCAAGCACCTCGAGAGGTGGCTTGATCTGTGTGTCACCAATGCCCTGGACTTCTTGGCCACGGGGGGTCAGAGCCCAGCTCGCCCACTGACCAGTAGGAAGACACCACCTGTCCCAGAGGGACACTGCCCAGTCCCTTGCAACCTTGAGCCCTGGCCTCTAGGGCGACCAGTGGGCAGCCAGGCGTGTCTTGCACCAGCAGGACGGGCTCCTGGAGAGGTCTGCTGCCCCCCCTCCCACAGTCTCATTGAGTCCGTAGCAACGACCAACGGCGAGGGCGCGACTCTGTCGGGGGAATGGTGGCATCGCGCTCAGACCACGGTCCCCGCGTCCCCTCGCTCCAGGCTCCAACGCGCTGGTCCTGAGCTGAGCTGCGCTGTGCTGCCTCGGGTCACCGGAACCCGCAGCCCTCACAGGATAGCTGGGAAACAGGCCTGGACAGGCAGGGTGGCCGAAGGCCCACGACGTGGGCGGGGCCCAGAGGAGACCGGAGGGTTGGGCCTCACAGGTCAGCCTCACCTCTCCGTGCAGTTCGCGCTGGGAGTGGGAGCCCCTGCGTGGTCCGTCCCACGAGGGGCCCATTGCGCTGGGTGCCCCCAGGCACATGTGCGCACCCACACAGATGCGCACACAGACACACACGCACTCTGACTGCCCCGCTGGGGGTCAGAAGGGGTCTGCGCACTGGCGAGGTAACAAGGGGGACAGAAGAAAGAGGTTGCAGGCAGCTCTGCCATGGAGAGGAGAGATGCCAGACTGATGGGCAGGGGGGTCCCCAAGGTGCCCAGGGGTCTGCCTGGGTGGGGGCCATCCCCAGGGTAGCCTGGAGAGGACTTGGTGTCCTGCGTCCTCCGCTCTCGGGCCCTGGAATCAGGGGGAGACCTCCCTAGAGTGCAGGGGGCTACAGGAGAGCAGTCTTCAGGCCTCCTCTCTCTATACATTGGGGTGCATAGAGCATGTGACACTGAGGGTCCCACAGGCGCTTAGAAGAGTCTGTTGTCCCTGGCTCTCCATCCATGAACCCACTGGGCTCTGAGTCCTTGGAAAATGCTTTCTACTCCCGCGAGGTCCTTCTTAGTGGCCTGGGGGGGCTGAGGGGTCCTGGGAGCTGGGGAGTGCAGGACAGGGCAGAGCACTGGATGGCTCCTCTGGGGACCAAGGACAAGGCCGTCCTTGTTGGGCTTTGGGTCTTCGTGCGGAAGCAGGTCCGGAGTTATTGCCCTGGCTGGGGTGAGGAGGCCTCGTGAATGAACTGGGCTCCAGGGCAGTGGAGGGAAAAAGGGGATGGAGAGAGGCTTTTGGGGTCCCAGACATCGCCCCGGATCCTGGAGGTCTTGCTCCTTTGCCCCGTGGCGCCGGGGAGAGCAGCTGCCCCGACTACATCCAAACAAAGGTGTGTGTTTTGTTTTCTGGTTTCCTTGCCTGGGCTGCAGTGCTGGGGATGACCACCAGGGGGCGGGCTGCGCCCACTGTGCTCACAGGCGCTGCTGGAGCCAGGAAGGGACACCCAGGGGTCATTCGGAGCATCCCGCTGCCTCAGATCCCACAGGCACCCTTTATTATTAGTCTCCGCGTTCACAGTGTGAGCCGCTCGGAGGCGGGAGGGGCGCCGAGACCCTGGCCTAACTCAGTCCCTGTGTCCCCCGCACTCACCCTGCGCAGGAGCCGCGCTGGGCCTGGGGCGCGGTGGTGACGGCCCCACGTGGTCCTGGCCTCCAGGAGCTCACAGCCTGGGAGAGAAGAGCAGCGCGCTGGGGGAAGGGAGCAGGTGCTGAGGGAGGGCGGGGCCCTAGGTGGGGCCGAAAGGCCTGCAGGGTGACAGGGGAGCCAGCCCTGTGCACGGCTGGGGACAGTGTGCCAGGGGGAGGTTCGGAGCTGCAGAGACTGCGAAGTGGGAGAGAATCCAGCCAGTGCCTGCAGGGAGTGGGAAGGGGGCAGGGCCCTGCCAGCCTGGAGGGCGGGCCAGTCGTCCCCGCCGGGCGACAGCACTGTGCTAAGGCAGCGCCCACCAGACCAGACACGCACAGTCTCTTGATCCCTTTGACCAGGACCCATCATCTCTCTCCGTGGGAGCCTCTGCCGCAGGGTCCCCGGGCAGGCTGTGTCTCGGGTCTCAGCCGAGGCGCTGCCGGGGCGGGGCCTGTCTCTGAGACCCATGGCAGGTTATCGGCAGGACTCAGGTTGGACTAGGGGTCTCAGGTCTTTTCGGCCTCTGGGCCGGGGACCCTCTTGGCCACTGCCCTGGGGCAGCTCATAATGTCTGATCTTGTTTCTCCAGAACATTGGATCAGAGACAGAGGGACAGAGACCAAGAGACACAGAGAACAGAGAGAGGCAGAGGATGCACAGGGGTGGGGGTCCCGTAGCCTTTGCATAACTCCATCCCAGAAGGACACCCCTTCAGCCTCTGCTGTTCTAGTCACCAGAACCCAGGCGCCAAGTCCGCCCCACCTCAAGGGCAGGGGACCACACGGGGGTGTGGGACCAGGAGGCTGCCCGGCACACAGGCCGGGGTGAGGCACTGGGCCCTGAGTCTGCTCCTAGTGGGAGCCCTGGAAGGTGCTTGCCTGAGGGGACCAGGCCAGGGTCACTGTCATGGCAGAGCTCTGCCGAGGAGATCAGCGAGGAACTGGTCTACGTGGATACCCGCTCCAAGAGCCAGTGCAGGCTCGGGTCGCATGTGACCACCGAGCGGCCTTAGAACCAGGGCCCGTTTTTCATTTGAACCAGTAACTTCATTGATTTGGATATTTTGGGTATGTTGGCTCTCTCCCGCTACTGGCTTCCAGTGCGCAGAGGCCGGGGGCGCTGCCGGGCATCTCCCAAAGCGCAAGACAGCCCCGCGGCAAAGGGTGACTGGGCCAAAATGTCAATAGCGCCAAGAAACTTTGCGCACTGCTTCAGACGCATTCAGTCAGCTGCAGCACCTTCTCCACACACCGCACAAACCTTTTTCTGCATTTCACTTGCGTTTTTCCCTTTCTTGACATAATGAAACATAATACACTGAAAATGTTGCGTATCTTCTTCCATCTTCGATATTAAAATGGGCAGCCCCTCCGTCAGCAGAGCGGGAGCTGGGTCGCAGCCCTGTGCTGTGCGCCTGGGGGGACCCCTGCAGGTCCCTCCCTTCTAGGAAGCGCCCCCACCAGGGGCCCATGCCCTGCAGCCCCCCGCAGGCCCCACCCCCCGTCCCACCTCGGCTGAGTGCCTGCTGGCACAGCCCCCCTTCTCGAGCCCGAGCCCGGCAGAGTGCTTGAAACCAGGCGGCCACCTGCCCCCCTCACGCTGAAGGGGCTGCCCCTGGCCCCCGACAGGGCTGTCTCCACCCCTGGAAGGTCCTCCCTGGTGGCCTGCTGACAGGGTCCTCAGTAAACTGCTGGTCATCCCAGGAGGGGACACCCCGGAGCTATGCTCCCATCACGGGTCAGGACTAGCGCCTGGGGAGGGAAGCGGTGGACCTCAGGAAAAGGAGGGGCTTAGGCCCCAACTCAGAGTCCGGCGGGTAGGTCTCCCCCCTCGGGATGTCTTCTCCAACTGCCGCACGTGGCTGGCTCTTCCCTGGGGCCCCTGCGGGCCATCTGCCACCCACCAAGGGGAGGGACCGCAGCTCCCCCACATCGGGCATGTGCGCTGCACCCTGAGAGGCCCTCAGTTTCCTGGGCAGCACGGAGGGGCTTCGCCTGTGCCCATCCCGCACCTGGCGGGCTAGAAAATCCCCCTCAGGAAAGGGGGCCCGAGAGTTACGGAGGGGGCACATGCACGCACAGCCCCCTAGTGCTGAGGTGCAGCCTGGTACCTGGAGCCCTTCCCCGAAGCCAGGCCCGGCCCCCTCCACTGTGCCCTGGACACAAAGTCAGATCCTGAGGGCTTTCCGGCCTCTGCCCTCTGCCATGTCACCTACTCACTTTTGATGGCAAACACGGTCAGCCTGACGGCGACGTTCTCGAGCCAGGACTGCTCATTCAGGACGTCGGTGTTAAAGGCCCCCTCCCAGACGACGGGGGCCGGCCCAGGGGTCCGGACAGGAGCATCGTTCCTTCCACGAGAACACCACGCGGTGACACGTGAGCTGGCAGGGGGTGAGCGCTGGGCCCCGTGTGCCCCGCCTCCCCCCGGGGACCCCAGCCACACCCGCTCATTGCCCTGGGCTGTCCTTCCTTCTAGAAGGACCCGGCCTGTGTGGGGAACCTACCAGAGGCAGACCCACGCGTGAACTCGTGTGAGTCACTGAACGTGCCAAACACTGCACTCTGGGGACCCCGGTGGGAGCTGGGGTTCGGCAGCAAAGGGGACCCTCCCCACAGAAGGAGGCCCCTCACTCTCTATACTTTCTTGGGTGAACAAAGGACAGGAAACAGGAAAGGACAGAGAATAATCTCTGTGGGGCTCAGGCAGACCAGGGAGAGAGAAATGGGGCCACGCCAGTTCCAAGAGAGATTTCAAGGGGACCACCCTGAGGTGCCTTCGGGACAGCGCATGCGTGACAGGAAATCCCAAAAAGTTTACTCATGAGCGTGTTAGCACCTTGGGCTGGGGATAAGCCATCCTGCAAAACAACACGAGGCATGAGCGCGGGCAGGAATGCCCTGCGAGCGCTGGGCAGGGCGGGCACAGCTGCCCTCCTCCGCCCCGGTGGCCCCGTCCTGAGGCTCTGGGGCAGCAAGGCCAGGGGGGGGGGCGCTGAGGGCTGGGCCCACGAGCCGCAGGCCAGACACTGGGAGGAGAGAGTGGCAGGAGAGGCTGGGCAGGTAGACAGCACCAGGGGCAAGGGCTGTGAAGGTGACAGCGGCAGGAAGCCACCTGGTGTCCCAGGATCATTCAGGTCCTGTGCAGATGTGAACTTCCCAGCCGGACACACAGGCTCAGCGCCAGCTGAGGCGGGACAAAGAGCATTGGCAAGGAAAGCGCGATGCATTGGGCCAGGCGGCTTTCCTGGGAGAACAGTTTTGCCCAAGCTCATGCAGGATTCGTGCAAAGGTAGGGCCCCAACCCAGGTCCAGGGTGACACCCCGCCTGGTATGCACGGGACCAACACAGTCCCCAGGACACAGGACTGAAGTGCTAACATTGGGACAAGCCCCAGCAAGCTGGGGTGCCTCACCCGGCCCCTGGCCTCCGGATCAGGGCCGGCGCTGCCTGTGGGGCTGAACACAGAGGCACCTGGGGGTGAGTGGCCAAGACGGTGGCTTCCAGCCTTGAGTCCTTGGGGACACTCAGCACCGGGACCAGCACAGGGCCCTAGCAGAACCCACCCAATCATGGCCCTCCTCGGAGCCAAGGCCACCGCCTTCCAGGAGACCCCGAGCCTGAGGAGCGCCAGGGGCGCCTGGGCTCTGTGGCGTTCTCGTGCCTTCGGGCCCCAGGACCCAGCTGGCTCTGCGAGGTGGCCGCCCTTCCCGCCACCCACTGCCCCGCGGGGACCCCCTGCTTTGGAAGGGCGGGCGCAGGGCACGGGGCTTCAGGAAATGAGCCAAAGCTGAACCGCAAACACCCGCACGGCCGTCCCTGCCTGCCGGGGCACAGGACTCAGTCAGGGAGCCCTGCCTCAGGCCCAGCGCGTCCTTAATGACACCCCAGCACTGGCAGTGCCTCTGAGCTCCTCAGAGGGCCCGGGCCTCTGAACGGGGCTGCAGGTCAACCAAGATGGCAGGAACTTGTGCTGCACCACGAACCCCTTGGTCACTTGTGCGCACACACAGACACACACACACACACACACACACACACACACACACAGACACACTTGGTTTCTTGCACCGTTTGCCGCGCGCCCCAGGCCTGAATGCACAGTGCTTCCATGATCTTTGTCCTAAAGTCTTTCACATCTAGTAGGAAGTATGGACTCGGGTAGTTTAAACTTGGAAACATGAAATTTTTAACACTCACGTCTTACATTTCCGTGCTATAACGGGATCATACACTTGTGGTGTGCGGTGCCAGCCCTTTGCAGCCTGGGGCTTGCCCTCTGGACTGGTCAATACGGGTCTCCATCACCGCGGGGCGTGTCGGGGCCCCAGACACCGTTGTCACTAGACTGGGCTTGTAAACCCTGCCATCAGCTCTTTCACAGCCAGCTGACTTTTGCCTGCCCGGTATTACCAGTTCCGAAGAGAAATGTTAACAATCTCCTACTTTGACCTGCGAGTTCTTCCTCCCCGCGGCAGGGCGGCCGGTGGCCCGGGCCCCTTCCCAGTGCACAGAGGGGTCCTCGTGGCCAGCGCTGCCCCCACCTGAGCTTACTCTGTCCAGCGACACGGTTCCCTTGTAGTTACAGCCTGTCCCACAGCTGGACTCGAATCAAACGAATTTCAGTGGGAAAAAAAAAATCAGTGATAGCTTTATTGAAATGTCATCCGTGTTAACACAAAATCTGAGGTTTTCCAACTTGCATGTGGCTGCCCATGGGCTTCGCCCCGTTGCTCTCATCGCCGCGCTCGCCTCAGTTCCGTTCTTCCCCCCGCCTCCCTTCGCTGCCCCAGCCCGGCTTCTCTCCGTTCTTAGTTCTCTAGATACTGTTCCCATCGTCTAGGGACTGCCTTGGAATTCTTAATGTGCACGTTTAACCTGAATGATAACGCTGACCTTTTCACAAGTAAACCCGGATACCTTGATTCCGCCCTGGGCTCCGGCGCACGCGTTGGGTTTTGGTCCCTCGGAGCGAGCTCTGCAAACAACGCGCGCATCGCCCAGGTCGCGCCCGCCCTGCTCCTGTGGACGCGGGAGTGCGAGGGGGCGCGGCGTGTGCCCCTCAGCCCGCAACTCCGGGGAGCCTTCCGGCCCCGCGACAGCGTCCTCTCTCGCTCCGCTGGCGGCGCCCGCGCGCGCCGCCCCTCAGGCCAGGCCGGCGCGCTGCAGGTCCTCGGGCAGCACGCGGCCCTTCCTGCGGGCCTTCTCCTGGCGCCGCGCGGCCTTGGCCGCCTTCTTCTTGCGCAGGTTCTGGCGCCGCTGGTCCTGCCGCCGCTGCATCTTCTCCACCACGTGGGCCGTGCGCTTCTCCCAGCGGCGCTGGCGCTGCGCCCGCCGCTTCTCCTTGCGCCGCAGGGCGGCCTGCAGGAGGCGCTCGTCGTCGCGCACGCGCACGCCCTCGGCGCGGTACAGCGCCGTCGTCCACTGCATCTTGCCCTCCAGCTCGCGCGCCTTGGCCGCGTCCTGGTCGCGCAGCGCCTCCAGCCGGCTCTGCCGCGCCTGCAGCCGCTCCAGCAGCTGCCGGTAGTTCTTCCCCGTCAGCGGCGGCAGGTTCCCCTTGAGCCTCTGCCGCTTCTCCCGCCGGCGCTGCGCCCTGCTGGCCGGCGGCTCCTCGCTCACCTCCACCTGCCGGGGAGAGCGCGCCGGTTACCGCCCGCACCCGCGGCTGAACAGCCCCGCCGGGTCGCGCAGGCCCTGCCGGTCCCCGCACCTTGTTGAACAGCAGCCCCGGTTGTCCCGGCGCCTCCTTGCCCGGCGCCTCAGGGGGCGGCGCCTCGGGCGCCGCGGCCTCCACGGCCTCTGCGGCCTTGGCCGCCTTCTCCCGGGCTCTCAGCTCCTTCCGCTTCCTCTTCTTTCGGTCCCGCTCCTGCTTCCGCCTCCGTCTCTTCTCCAAAGCGGCCGGGGACAGCTCCTCGGTGCTGCCCTGGAGGGGGAGCTGCGTTCACTCGCCAGGTTCTCCCGACTCCTGGCGGCGTGCACCCCTGGCCCCCCTGGTCCCCACCTACCTGGCCCCGGGCCTCCCGTATCTTCTCATGCAGCCGCTGCCGTAGAACGTCCAGGGCGAAGAAGGACTCAGGCTCTGCCACCAAGCCCCCTGCAGGGAAGGAGTCAGAAAACTGAAAGGGGAGCGCCACCCCGGACCTTTCAGTCCCCTCCCTGGGCCCAGCCTCACAGCGCGAGTCACACCTCTGAGCGCTGCTCCCACCCGGTGGCCGCTGGTGGCCCTGCAGGGAAGCTCCTGTAACTTCTGCCTGGCCTCCTCACCCTGGATTGGCGGCCCCCCCCACCTCCCATCTTCAGGGACGGGACACCTCTGTGTGTCCCGATAGCACCCTTCCAGCAAGTCAAGCCAAACCCATCTCCCATTTCTTCATCTTCCGCAGCCTGGTGGCCCCGAAACTAGTTCACTTTCATGAGTCCCTTCAGGGACTTGAGGGCACCGACGCTCTTCAAGCCCAGCGTCGTAGGAGCTCCTCACCTGCAGGGGCCCCTGCGGAGCCAGAGGCCTTCTCCTTGGCCGCCGCTGACTTTCCGGCCTGGGAAGCTGCCCGAGACTTCTCCCCTGGGGCCTGGGCCTTGGGCTCCACGACCTTCTCCTCCCGCTCCCGGGACCTCTTCTGTGCCCTCTTCCTCTTCTTTTGTGGAGGTCCAGCAGCTCCTGAGCCTCGAGTTTTGCCGGCTGAAACACAAAATGAGACGGGTGCTGTCCCAATCTTGTGATCCATTCAACGGGCAGGTAGTCTTGCCAAGGCTTTGGTCTCAGAAGGCTGCCCAAAGCGAACCGGGGGTCCTGGTGACCCCTATCTGCAGAGCTCAGAACCATAAACTTCCTCGAGAAAGATGGGTCGCACATATCCAAACCCTGACAAATGTCCCCACACTGGACCCGGCAGTCCGCGGCGAGAACTCATCCTGGGTCCACACGAAGACTGGGCTTGAGAGTGTTCATCATAACGTCATGCGAGTGAAACATTAAGAAAACCCACATACCCATCTCTGGGGACAAATCGTGGCCCTGCTACACAGCCAACCGCTATGAAGTCGCCGAGAATAATCACACCGGCCCTGGCTGGTGTGGCTCCGTTGGCTGAGCTCCATCCTGCAGAGTGAAGGGTTGCTCGTTCGATTCCTAGTCACGGCACAGGCGTGGGTTGTGGGTTCGGTGCTGGATGGGGACTGTTGTGCAAGAGGCAACTGGCTGATGTTTCCCTCCCTCTCCTTCTCCCTCCCTTCTACATCTTTTAAAAGTAATAATTACACAAGTTTCCATTTTAAGAGCTGGAGAAAACGTTTACACAGCATAAAAGCCATTAAAAAAAAAGATCTTATGTATTTATTTTTAGAGAGGGGGAGGGAGAGAAACATCAATGTGTGGTTGCCTCTCGCGTGCCCCCTACTGCGGACCTGGCCTGCAACCCAGGCATGTGCCCTGACTGGGAACCGAACCAGAGACACTTTGGTTCGCAGGCTGACGCTCAATCCAGCGCTACACCAGCCGGGGTTCCAATTTGTCTTAATGAGATGGGGGGCGGGACCCAGAAATACACGAACCTAAGTTATCACTGAGTGACGAGAAAGTTCACTTTTTCTAATTTTCTATAATGCATGTTTTCCTTGCGTGAAAAAGAAAGGCGTTTTTGCTCTGCGAGCTCCACGCCAGGCACTGGTGCTGCCCCGCCTCCCGGCCCAGGCGGCGCTCCCAAGTTCCAGCTCCCATCCGGCCAGGTTCTGCTCAGCCTGCTGCGAGTCTCCCTCCCGCAGGCAGCTTTGTCCCCCCGCCGCGCAACCCCCGGCCGCGGCCGTCTTCTTCCTTCCTTCTCCCCGCATTCCCCGCGCCCCGGGCGCACCTCCTCCACACCCCGGCCGTGCCCCCTGCCCGGAGGGTAGATCGCGCTGAAACCCTCGGACCCTCACGCGGATGCCCCCGACAAGCAGGAAAGCACTGGGGACTTGAAACGCCACGCACATTTCCTTTTAATATTTTATAGGCCCGTCCCACGCCCCCCCGTGTCTAATTCCCCCGCAGGCTCCTCGGCTGCCGTGCAGGGTAGGCACCGACCTCGCCGCGGCGGGCAGCGGGCCCTCCCCACGAAGCCCGCCCAGTCCCGGCCCGGGGCTGCGCGTTACCCGACTTGCGCTCCCGCGGCTCCGAGCTGGGCCCCGAGCAGATTTTCCTGGCCAGGTTCTGCAGGTAGGTGTCCTTGGCGAGCAGAGAAGCCATGGCTGGAGGCTCCCGCTCCGGGCCAGGAGGGCCGCAGCGCGGCGTCGCCGACTCACACCCGGTAACCCGCCCGCGCGACCCTAAACAACCGGGGTGGCGGCGGAGGAAACACCACGTGCGCAGGCGCCGCCAGCCAAGCGCCGAGCCCCCGGCGCGCGGCGCTCGATTAGCCCCGCCTGGCCCCGCCGGAAGAGGCGCGCGGGCGGGGCGCAGGGCATCGTGGGCCGGGGCGGGGCGGGCGGTCGGAGCAGCGGTACCCGTGCTGGGGAGCCCCAGTCCCGGTCTCTGCGCCCGCAGCACAGCGCCCCGCGCGCGGGAGGCGCTCACCAACGGGGCGACCGAGACAGCTCGGTACGTGCGGGTTCGGACCCCACGCGGAAGCTGGCGAGACCAGGTCGGCTCGGAGACGGCTGCGCTTCAGCAAGCGTCGGGCCGGGGCCCGAGCCCCGGGGTCCCAGAGGGAAGAAGGCACCCGGCGGTGCCCTCGTCGAGCTTGAGTTTCAGGGGCGGCCGGCGATAAGAGGCGCCTAGGAAGTGGCGGCGGGGGGTGTGCCGAGGAGAAAGGGAGGGGCCTGCGGGGGGCCCGGCGGCGGCCTCTGCCGGGACCGTGGGATCGCCGGCTGAGGTCCCACACAAGGCTCCTCTTTTATGAGTCCGCCCCGGGCGCGGGCGGGGAGTGCCCTGCCGGCCGGCGCTGGGCCACTACACTCTGACCCCCAGCTCGCGGCGGTGACAGGCTTTGACTCAGCCTAGAATGAGGGTCGCCCTGGAGTCGCAGTGGCGGACTGCCAGGCTACGCGAGGCCTGGGGTCATCTGTCCGGGGTGGTCTGTGCCAGCTGCGCCCCCGCGGGCCAGGGAGAGAAAAGGGTTGTTGAGCTAAGTGCAGATCTTGGTGTTGGGTCCTCTTGGTTTTAAGGGACCTTCTCTGTGCGAGGTGGCTGGGGCGTTGGATCTTCCCTCCTCCCCAAAACCCTGTCTTCACGTGGCTTCAGGGACCCCAGACAGGTCTTTCTCCTCCCTGCCTGGCTTCACGCTGAGTCTCTGAACCCCTTCTCTTTTCTGTCAACTCTTCCCCCATCAGCGACCCACCTGCGGGCTCGAGTGCCAACTCCCGTGAACTCCGGACTTCTGCCGGGGTATGTGACGCACAGCTTCACAGGCTGTGGACGGAACGGAGTCCCGACGCCCTCCAGCCCCATGTCCCTCACCACCTCCTTCCCGTCTCAGGGCGGCTCCGCACTTCTAGGCACATGGGCCGGCCTTGACGCCGCCCTGACTCCTCTGTCCCCAATCCGGACCTGGCTTGCCCTTCAAAGTCTATCTGGAATTCCACTTGGCCTGCTCTGACCGCCACCCTGGTTCCGTTCTAGATTTCAAAGACTACAATGAATAAATACAATGCAAATAAAAATTGATTAAAAAAAGGTGTTTGGGGAAGAACTGCGTAGAGAACATGTCACGCTACCACTAGAAGACTCCATGGACTAATTGGTCGTTTGGGGCGTGATGCTGGCCTTGGGCCACCAGGTTATGTGATTCTTCTTAGAGGAGGAAGCCGGCAAGTATTCAGGGGTGAGGGCCACGCAGCTGACGTTCAGATGGCTTTTCTGTGAGGCCGGCAGGCCAAGGCGCACACAGTGCAGGAGCCGCCTTCACACGTTCTCAGAATAGAGCTGGCACACGAACGGGGAAGGACAGATGGGACAGAGGTTAGGCACAGAGAGGCCACGGGGACCTGGAGAGACGTACTTGGCCAGGGTTGGGGGGACGTTACCTCCCCGGCTCAGGCTCGAGGACCCGAAGGGAGCAGCCCACCTCCGGGTGGAGCTCTGCTGCCCCTGGGGTGCAGAGGACGACGTGCGGGACAGTTGCCCTGCTCCCCACGGGCACCAGGGCACTAGCCCAGGAAGGTGAAATGGGTCATGCGGGGCCTTCTGTTACTCACTCTGGAAACCGTTGGTAATCCGGTAATCCGAGCCCCGCCAGGAAGTCTGGCCTGCGCCTTCCCGCCTTCCCCCCCACGCACTTCCATGGGTTGTAACCTTTCTCTCCCTTAGTGTTTTAAGTGTCAGTGACAGCCACAATTAAGGTGCTGTAGAAAGACTGCCACCCAGCCTCTCCACGGGGAAACTCACCTGGAGGGGAAGCAACTTGCCCAGCCCACCCGGTGACCTGCGCAGGAGCCAGGGCTGGGGCCTGTGCTCAGCCACGGGGTCTCTGGGCCCTCAGATGAGTCGGCTTTAGCCCTCCCCGTCTCAGAGGCTGGACTGTGGGCTGTCACCTCTCCCAAACACCAGGACAATGGCTCCCTCACGAGACAGAGCAGGGCAATACAGGGCACAGGGCTGAAGCCCCGGCTCCAAAGCAGCGGCCCCCCACTTTCTCAGGTGACCCCGGCACGGTGACACTGGTTTAGTGTGCCGTCTGGTTTAAGTACCAATTTCTACCACTTTGCTTCCCAGCTCCATGATCTTGTCAACCGACCCCTTCCGAGCCCTTGGCCACTCCTCCCTTAAGTGCTGGTGACAACAGGCTTGGGTGCAGTGGGGACCAGGAGGGACCAGGGGCACAGGTGCCTGGGCCTCGCGAGGTGAGGTGTGAAGTATGACAGCAGCGTTTCATTCGCTCACCAAATACTGAGAATCCAGACCCCGGCCTGCCCAGAGCCCCGAGGGCTGGCCTGGCGCGCCAGGCTGTCCAGGTGGAGGCCAGGAGCTGTTGCTCTGACAGCCCCCAGGAGCTCAAGGGGGTCCCAGAATGATCCGCTGCAGACAAGAAAGAGCCAACCAACGCAGAAGGGCAGTGCTGTTTTCATTCAACATTCTCTGACACACAAACAGTAACCAGAACATGTGTGCGGAACTAAGAAGGACCCCTGCCCACTGGACTTCTGTGTGACCCCTCAGCCCTGCAGGGACCCTCAGGGCCAGGTGCGTGGTGACTCTGCACAGGAGGCCAGGCCTGGTCCAGTGCTGCCCACCGGAGCCCCACCCCACGGTGG
Source organism: Mormoops blainvillei (assembly GCA_004026545.1). NCBI lineage: Eukaryota > Metazoa > Chordata > Mammalia > Chiroptera > Mormoopidae > Mormoops > Mormoops blainvillei. The sequence continues at coordinate 50,864 of PVJD01008212.1, read as the reverse complement.
GCAGCGGGTACCCTCTGCCCTGCCGCGAGGTCCCCCACAGGCCAGACTGCTCTGGACACTTCCCCCCACCCAGCTGGCTGGGAAGGTAGTGAACAGAGGTGGCTTGAGGAAGAGTGGACCATCCCAGAAACAGGTGGGCTGTCCCCAGGCCAACAAGGCCTCCAAGGAGGCCGCAGTGGCTCTGCAAGCGGGATCCCAGGCTGAGAAAGGCAAGGCCGAGGCGGCAGGAGGAGAGTGGCTCAGGTGTGCTCTGTGGGGCCGGGGCCACTAGTGTGGGGGTGGGCAGGGGTGGCGGCCGGCAGGGGCCCAGCGCTGGGCTCCGGGGACGCCAGCAGAGGGACTGAGAGGCCGTCAGCAGGGTCTGTGTCGAGGTCCAGCCTCCAGTAAGCTTCGCACAGAGGCAGATCATTAGCTTCGCAAAGACTCGAGCTTTTCCACCACCAGAGACCCAGGGAGAGACAGGAGCAGGGGAGACGGGAGTGGGGGAGGGAGAGCGAGACAGAAGCCGCGTTAAGAAAACAGACAGCGCCCCACCCCTGCCTCTCCCCTCTGTGCGGGGGTCCCCCCGCCAGGCAGGACCAGCTGATGCAAAGTCTGTGACCCCAGCACGTCCCTTGACTGATCTGGCAGGTGTCTGCCCTGTCTGTCACACGGCTGTCCTAGCCCCTGCTGCCACTCCCGCCCTGGCTCAGCCGCCCTCCTCTTGCTGGGTGTGGCCAGCCCCACCGCAGCGGCAGCCCGCGTCCACAGCTCACTGGTCTCTCGCGGCTCCCACGCTTTGCACAGACCCTGAGGGCAGAGACCTGTCTTATTTCTGGGCCTGCCCTTGGCTGGGACCGAGCCCGAATCAGGTGACAGGAGCAGAGAGCCTGGTGTCCCGTCCTGTGCCATGGCACCAGCTGTGCCATAGCAAACGCGCCCCTCGGTGAGCGCCCCCTCTTGCCAACACGCTGCTGGGCGGCGTATGGCGAGGGCTTAAGAAGGCCGTGCGGGGGACAGGCCGACCTGCGCTTGTCTCCCTGGCGCCACTGCCCCCACCCCGCAGCGCGTCCTGCCGGCCTCTGGCTCCCGCCCTTGGCGCTCAGCCTCAGAAACCATCCCAGTCACAGAGCGGTGTCCTGAGGACAGCAGAGGGCGAGAGGCAGACGAAGAGCAAGTCGCGAGTGGAAAGCAGGCAAGCAAGTACGGCGGCAGGCAGGGCGGCAGGGCCACGGAGGGTGGGGGGGCCGAGTGCTGGGGCCGGGGCCGCGAACAGGCGTCGCAGACTAGGGAGGAGCTGGGCCTCCGGAGGCCACAGGACGCGGGGCGCCACCAGGCCAGCCCAGGGCCTGCCTAGTGACCTTGGGCAGGTCCCCTCCCCGTTGCTCTCAACCTCAAGAGGCGGCTGTCCTGTAGCTGCTCAGGCCAGAGGCCTGGCTCTTGGGATGACGGGGACACACACAGAGAGGTTAAGTGATGCCGCAAAACCAGTGGGGCTGTGAGCAACGTGCCCGGTAGCTTCTCAGGTCCCCAGCAGGGTCTGAAACCCCCTGGGGGCCCCCTCAGGGCCCTTCTCCGAAGGACTGCTGTGTCAGGAGGTGCCAGCCACATCTGCTGAGCTGGTGAATATTGGGGACCAGAGGCGGCCCCAGGACGCTCTGGAGAAGTCTAGAACCACTCCGGCTGTGCGGTGACATTGTGTCCCTCCCCACAGAGGCTGAGATGCGCAGGGGCCATGAGGGGCGGCACTGGACCCAAGCTCTAGACCACAGGCCACGCAGGTGCTGGGTATCTGTGCACCACCCCTGCCGCCGTGGCTCCCGTGAGGCAGGGAGGAGAGTTTAAGACCCACCATAGGAGGGGGGACAGCCTTGGCGGGCGCGGGGGCATGGACCCCGCGTCTGCTGGTGAAGTCCAGATTTTCCCGGCTAGTGGGGACAGAGGGGTGAGGTCTCCCAGTCTCTACCCTCTGCTTCCCGTACGCAAGGCACACCTGGACCGAGATTTCTCTGGGTCCCTCTTGCTCAAAGCCTCTGGCTTCAGGGCTCTGAGCGGCCCATGAGGGCTGTGCCTGCGGCAGCATCCCCGGGGGCCGGGCGCGGAGGACGCTGGCTCCATGGACAAGGCTGAGCTGAGCGGGCGCCAGGCTGCCCGAGTGCCCCAGCCTGGCTTTCAGGGTCATCCTCGGCTTGGGGTTTTTTCTCCTCCTTCCCAGGAACCCCCCCTGCCCCCACTGCGGGGGTTTGCTGATGTCACCGGGAACTGTTTCCCTGGGCAAGTGCTGGCAGCCTGGACTGAGCCGGCGTGGCCAAGAGGAGCGAGCCCAGCCTTGGCTGGGACGTTGGACAAATGTTGATTAAAAAGCTATAAGGAGCAGACAGTTCAAAAAGAGGCGGCCGGCACCCTGGGCGGGAGCGCCGGCTCAGGCCCTCCCAGCCCTTGAAGTTCTGTGATTTTCATCCCGGGGCCCGGCAGGCGGTGTCAGGTGTCTGTGGATGAGGCGCTCTGACCGGGCGCTCTGCTCGGACGCCAGGCTCGGCGCTCTGCGGCCGAGACCAGGCACGGTTGGAACCCTGGGACCTTCGGGGCTGCCGCCTCGGGCTGGGCCACGCCTGCCGGCCGGGCCCTCGTCCACAGGCCCGGGGGCAGCCCTATTTGTACCTGGACGAGTAGTACTCCTCCTCCAGCTCGTAGAGGTCGACGGCGGCCTCGTCCCGCAGGGCGACGAGTTTCCGGTCGCACTCCTCCTGCAGCGCCCGCAGCTGCTGGCTGCGCTGGTCGATGGCCTCGCTCACCGACGGGAAGTCGTTCAGGATGAGAAACTGCTTGAGGTCGGACACCAGCTTCATTAGGGACTCGCCGGCTCGGACCTGTGGCAGCAGGAATCGGAGCAGGTGGGCACGGGTGTGACAGTGCCGCCCCCGCGGGCCTGACGCCCGGCCAAGCAATGGCCTCGGTTTCCTCACAGGCAAAGTGGGGCTGTGGCCCTGACTGCCACGTGGTCGGATGAGAAGTGAGAGCGCCAGGAGGTGAGCCGCAGCGGGGTGGGGGCGGGCAGGTGCCAGCAGCTCCACAGCCCCACCTTCGCACGGCCTGGCCCGACTGGGAAGCACTGAGCTCCACCCGTGCAAGTGACGTGAGCCCGTGAGCCCTCAGATAAAACTACTGCCCTGCCTCCAGATGGCCCGCCCGCCAGCTGGGCGACTGCCTTTGGGAACTTTTCCTATGCGGTTTTGCCTGTGGGCACACGCTGCAGAAATAACGGGTGACTTACGATGTTGGCAGCTCGCACGTGCATCTCGTAATTGTCCTGCTCGCCCTGCGTGGCCCTGGACACCTGAGTCTCATCCTCAATCTGGAGGACAAATGAGAAAGTCCAAGGTCAGCAGGCGCCGGTCCGTCAGTACCTGCCACCCTCCCTCATTCCGCCTGCCCTACTTTCCACAGCAGGCCCTGCTACCCAGAGCCGGGGCGACGTTCAGTTTCCCTCTCTCATCGTTCTGAGGCGAGAACAGGCGCCTTTGCCTGCACAGACAGGTGCCCGCACGTGCCGGCCGCTGGGCTGGGTGTAGGGAGGCCCCGGTCAAGGTCAAGTGTTTCTGGGATGTGGAGTCCCGTTCAGTGCAAGTTAGTGAACTGAACGGACAAGCAAAAGGGCGACGGCTTTTTCTGAGGGGTCATTTACTAAGCACCATCTGGGCTGCGGGCGCCGCGCTGAGCCCTCGACCCTCCTTAACTTACAAAATCCTCCCAGAGGCCTGGGTGGGCAGACCCGAGGCCTGGCCGGTGAGCCAGTGTCTCAGGTAGTAAACGCAGGAACCAGAGGTCCTGCCTGGCCCATCTCTGCACCCACACCCCCCGCTCTGGGGCCGTGTCTGCGTGTGGCCGGCACCAGGGCGCCCTGAGTGGTGGGGGGACAGACCTCCTGCGTTCCAGTCCTGGCGCTGCCAGCTATTAGCAGAACGAACTTGGGCAACTTACTGAACCTGGGCAAGTTACTAAACCTGAGCCTCAGTTTACTCCTCTGAAAACGGAAAGGACGACAGCACTGGCTTCACGGAGTCTCGTGAAGAGGAGCGGGGCAGGGCCCAGGAGACCCCCAGTACAGCCGACCGGTCCAGATGCGACCTGGCAGCGCGCTCCTTAGTCCTCAAACAGGGCCTCCGGGTCGCCCAGTCGCGCTCACACGCGGCAGCTGCGGCGTCTGGGTCCCAGCCAGGCCCGGAGGCGCCCGCGCAGACCCCAGCCAGCCACCCCGACCGTCCCGAGATTCAAGAAACCTAAACCCTGAGAAATCGAGTCCCTGGCCAAACCCACTGCTAACAAGTGGTGGCGGATGTTTAACCTGGCAGTTTTATGTACTGACCCTTGAGAGAAAGCAAGGGGGTAAAGGGGGAGCACCATCGACTCGCTGCCGCGCGTAGCCACGCGCTCACTGGTTGCTTTCTGCTCCGTGCTCCCGCGGGGGACCGACCCTCTAACAACCGAGCTCCCCGGCTGAGGCCAGAGCCCGGCAATTTAACTGGAGCCCCTACGGCGGCCTCGGCGGAACCTGCGACGTTCCCGGGCTGCTCTCGTCCACCCGCAGCGGCGCCCCAGCGGTCCTCCCCGCGGACCAGGGCCAGCAGCGGGCGCGCGCCGCCCGCCGCCGCAGGGGACCGGCCGCCCACGCACCTTGGCGGTCTTGATGATCTCGGTGAAGTTGTCCATGATGGACTTGATGTCGTCCTTGAGCCGCTTGTTGTACGACTGCAGCAGCGTCTCCTTGCTCTGCGGCAGGGCCCTCTGCTGGGCCATGGCGGCGCGGGCCCGGGCAGCGGGCGGCGGCGGCGGCCCGGGGCCTCAGGCAGCACCTGGGACGCGGAGTCTGATGCGAGCGGGGCCAGCGCGCACCGCGCTCCCACCCCCCGCGCGCCCGTCTCCGGGGTCCCCTCTCCGCCGAGCGCACTCGTCCGCTCCCTCGCCCGCAGGGCCGCCGCGGGGCCGCACGCCGTCCCCCGGGGCGGGCCCGCGAAGCCCTGCCCCCGTCCGGCCCACGCACGCCCGCGAGGCCTGCGGGGCCTGCGCTGATCCCCGACGGGCCCCTCCCACGGCCCGGCGCCCAGCCGCAGGCCGGGCCCCCCGAGGGCCGACCGCCTCCTCGCTCCCGCCCGCGGCCGGGGAGCCGTCCTGGGGAGCGCCCCGCGGCGACCCCGCCCCGCCACGCCCAGGCCCGCACCTGGTCCGCAGGCCCCGGGCCCGGCAGACACCCGGTCGGGATGGGGCAGGGGACGAGCGAGCGCCCCGCAGGGAGGCCCGGCCGGCTCGCGCCTCCGCGCACCGGGAGCGTCCCGCCACCGCCTCCGCGCCGCTTCCGACCGCTCGGCCCTTTCTCCCGCTTCCGGCCCCGCCCCCCCGGCGGCCGGCGAAAGGAGTCCTGTCTCTTTAAATCCGAAATCCCGCGCAGGCTCCAGCTCTCGCGGTCCTTCAGGCCCCGTACATATTTCCCACAATCCCCTTTTCTTTCTCTCTCCAGCCACTGGCCAAAATGGTGAGTCTCGTGTGGCTCGGCTTTCGGGCGCCGGGTCCGGGCTCTATCCGCTGCCATCCGCCTCGGGGCCGGGCCGCGCGGGGCCCCTTCCACCGCCGGGCTCGAGGGGAGCCCCGCGGGGCCCGGTCCAGAGGCGTTCGGCCGGGGGGGAGTCCCTGGCGGCCGGGCCGGGGCGGGGGAGAGGAGGAGCCGGCGAGCCCAGCGCCGCCCCGCGGGGCTCGGGGCAGATGCGGCGCGGCGCCGGCCTCCGGGGACGGGGGCCCGTGCAGATGATGTGAGAGAATATTTGCTATCTGAGCGGCGGTGCGGACTCCCTGACCACCAAGATCGCTGATGCACGGGCCGGGCGGGCCGGGCGCGGGGCGCCGGCGCGGGGCGCGGGGCGCGGGCGGCGGCTCACCCGGCCTCCTTCCCGCGCAGCCCAAGGGGAAGAAGGCCAAGGGGAAGAAGGTGGCGCCGGCCCCGGCCGTCGTGAAGAAGCAGGAGGCCAAGAAGGTGGTGAACCCCCTGTTCGAGAAGAGGCCCAAGAACTTCGGCATCGGTGAGCGCGGGCGCGTTCGGGGCCGCGCCGCCGGCCCGGGCTTCTGCACCCCCGGCCGGCCGCTGGGGCCACGGGCCGCGGGCATCGCCGGCCCCGCGGGTTCTGGACGTTCGTTCTGCGAGGGGTGGTGACGCCTGCGCCCTTCGGGCCGGCGAGCGCGACTTCGACCCGGGGTCGGAGCCTCGCTCAGCGCCGCCTTTCCCTCCCCAGGGCAGGACATCCAGCCCAAAAGGGACCTCACCCGGTTCGTCAAGTGGCCCCGCTACATCCGGCTGCAGCGGCAAAGGGCCATTCTCTATAAGCGCCTGAAAGTGCCTCCTGCCATTAACCAGTTCACCCAGGCCCTGGACCGCCAGACGGGTGGGTGCGGCGGCGGAGCCCGGGGGGGGAGGGGTGTCTGGCCGCCGGCGCGCGGCCCGCCTCCGCTGGGCAGCGCTGGACCCGCGGCCGCTGGCCTCGGGGCCGCGGGTGTCTCAGGGTAGGCTGGCTGGGGGCGGCCAGGATTCCGTGCCGGGTCTCCAGAGCCCGGCTGGGGACTAACCGGAGAGGTTCCGCACACGCCCTGAGATTCTTTCATTTCTTTCTAAGATTTACTTGTTTTGGGGGGGGGGGGGGGAGGCAGCGTGCCCTGACCTGAAATCGAACTGGCGACCCTGTACTTTGCGGGACGGCACCCAGCGCGCTGAGCCGCATCGGCCAGGGCTGTCCTAGGATTTTCCCAAGTGCGACTCGTGTCCAGGACGGTGACCCGCGCGCGCTCGTTCCAGTAAACGACGAGGGCTGGGGCTGGGGCTGGGGGCCTGAACTGGTGCTCGTCTCCCCAGCGGCGCAGCTGCTCAAGCTGGCGCACAAGTACCGACCAGAGACAAAGCAAGAAAAGAAGCAGAGGCTGTTGGCCCGGGCCGAGAAAAAAGCTGCTGGCAAAGGGGACGTCCCCACCAAGAGGCCCCCTGTCCTCCGAGCAGGTGAGCGGGCTCAGGCGGGCGGGCGGAGTCTCCTCCGTCTGGGCTTACTGTGAGGAGTCAGGTGCCGGGCGGGGGCGCTCCAGAGCTGCGTTTGTGAGCAGAGCCCCGGCCCCGCCCCTCATGCAGACCCGATCTCCTGCTGCAGGGGTCAACACCGTCACCACCCTGGTGGAGAACAAGAAGGCCCAGCTGGTCGTGATAGCACACGACGTGGACCCCATCGAGGTACGTGGGCCCGGCCCGCGCCCGGATGCTGACCTGGCTGGGGTCTGTGTGTCGGTGCCTGGAAGGCGCAGCCTCAGTCTGAGTCTGACGCATTAAGAGGCCAAAGCGGGGTTTCGGCCTCTCACTTAAGGATGGTACCGACTGGGGGGGTGGGGGTGGGGGGCGTCCCAAGCTGCGTTGTGGCTCTTGCAATGATGTGACTTTATCACTGAATTAAGCCTTGAAGTGCAAGTACATGAGCTTTTTAACCCTGAGCAGTTGCCACCCAGCTAACGTGCAAGTGAGTCTTTGCTTCTGGTCAGAACACGCCCTTAGAGCCGTGCTGTCTTCCAGCTGGTGGTCTTCCTGCCCGCCCTGTGCCGGAAGATGGGCGTGCCCTACTGCATCCTCAAGGGAAAGGCCAGGCTGGGGCGCCTGGTGCACAGGAAGACCTGCACCGCCATCGCCTTCACGCAGGTTAACTCGTGAGTATGTAGCGCGGCCCCGAGCCCCTGGCCCCGCTCGTATCGTCATTTCAGGTCCTGCCTCAAAGGTCAGACGCTTAAAGGCATACGCTTAGCGGGGCCTCTGCCAATGATGGTCACGAATTTCTTCACCTGAACAAATCATGTGGTCATGCTGTATCTGAGGCAAAAGGCTTGCGTTTGGAGCTGAGAAGGCAGCGTCCCCGCTCTCTGGGAGGGGCGCTGGGAGCCAGTGACCCACGCGCTTCTCTGTCTCATCAGGGAGGACAAGGGGGCCCTGGCCAGGCTGCTGGAGGCCGTCCGGACCAACTACAACGACAGGCACGACGAGGTAGGAAGCAGCTTTGTGTGAAGGGCTGTCGGCGAATCGGGCCTTTGATCAGAGGACCAGCTGCCCGTTTCCCAGCAGCTGCGTCCTGGGGTCCGGCTGGGGGCCACCGGGCCAGGCTCACGGGGCCTCTTCCTGTCCTTGCAGATCCGCCGCCACTGGGGAGGCAACGTCCTGGGCCCCAAGTCGGTGGCCCGCATCGCCAAGCTGGAGAAGGCCAAGGCCAAGGAGCTGGCCACCAAGCTGGGCTGAGCGCGCTACGCCGCGCCACGGGGGTTCCGTGCGCAAAGGCAATAAAAGTTCTCCTTCGCCCACGTCTGCTGCATTTGGGGCTGAAAGCGGGTGACCTTACGGCTGGGAAGGAGGGGATGGCGGGAGAGTGGGTGGCGGGAGATGTATCTCCCAAGCAGGGTGCTCACTTGTCACCCGCAGGTTAGAGCTGTTGTGCAAGGTGCTCTGTGTGCCGGGCAGTTGGAAATGAGGGGCCTTAGTGCCGCTGTCGGCCCGTTCACCGGCTCTGCGGGTACAGAGGGAAGCACAGGGTACAACAGTCGGTGATTTATTTTCGCCAGTGGTACATGTCCCACACAAACCCCAGCCTCTTAACTTGGCGACTCCTCAGGGCAGGGTGACGTCAGCCATCCTGTCAGGTGCCAGGAGCCCGACGTAGGAATTTCTTAAACCACAGATATGATGTGGCCGCACAGAGTCCGTACCTGGGGTGGAAAGACTGTCCAGTGAAGGTTCTGAAAGGGAGGGGCCGAGAGCAGGTGGGGACAAGACTCACCAGGTGACAATGTACTGCATGTGCTCATTCCGCAGGGTGACTCTTGTTTGTCCTCCAATGGGTCCCCCAGGGACTGTGCTCTCTGCAGGGACAGGGGGCTCAGTCTCTCATGACACCGCCACTTGTCCCACTGTGTCCTTGGAGCCTTCCCAGCTGGTTCTTCCCCAGCGCTGCCATTTTTGTACGATCTATTTCAAGTCACTTTAATAGGACCTACCTGGAATTGCCCAGTCCCATGTCGCCCCCACCCCCCAACACGCTGCATTGTAAACAGGCACCGACTCAGGCTGGGCCGGTCACTACGTACTGAAGTCTGCGTCGATGAAGATGGGGTCAGTGCCTGTGTACTTGGCCATAGCCTCCAGGTCCCGGTAATGCCAGTGATTCCTTTCTGGATTGTTCTCGGGGACGAAAGGCTTCCTGGTTTCCGCCAGCCGCACTATCCCAACCAGTTCCACATCTCCCTCGATCTGAACGGGAAAGTGTGGGGGTGCTCCTTGGGGTGCACAGCATGGAGATGGGCTCCCACAGAGCCCTGCTCACCCGAGGGAGATGTCACACCCCCTACCTGGCCTTTCTGCCGTGTGTTGGGGTTCACCTTCTTTCTAGGAACAAACCCTCTGTTGACCAGGATGGTGACTCTGGAGGGACAAGAGTGTGTGTGGGAAAAGGGCTTTGAATAAAGGTCACTAACGTGCTGGAACACCTCTGGCAAAAACTCTGGTGCCAGTGAGGGGTCTAAAGGAGAGCCCCATGGAGCTGGGCCAGTGCCCCGAGCTCCTGAAAGCCGTGTGCTGTTGGAAGGCCCCCTTGTGCTGGCCTCTTGATGGGTGAGAGCCACCCACTCCTACTTGGAGATGGTTAACCCCAATCTCCCTCCTTATGCCCCACCCACTGCAACAGGCAAGGAGGGGCCCAAGCCCCAGGGCGCCGGCTCAGGCGACCTCTTCCCCCTCAAACTATGCCTGGAGCAGCTTCCTCGTGCGCCTGCCTCTAACCTCCCTCTCGGCCAGGGGAGCCACAGGGCGCCCATCCAAGCCCTTGGACCAGGGAGCTGCGGTGACGAGAACCCCCAGGTTTTGCCTGCCCATCAGCACCGAGGAAGCTGCTCCGCTGCGGCGCCCCTTGCCGTGCACACCCCTTCACCCCCACGCTGGTCACATAGGGCCCGGGGAGGCCTTCCCAGGCTGACTCCGCACACACCTCTCGCAATTATTCCCCACGTGGCACCACCATCACTTAACGCAGTCGCCACGGGACGGGTTGTCCCTCTCCCCTCTCAGAGCTTGGCACATGGGAGTTGTGCAGTAACGTGAAATGAATTGACTTAATGATGTCAGATTCTTGGAGGAACTGAATCTAGGTACCTTGGATTCCCCTGGGTCTTCCCAGGTTGGGGGTTGAGAAGGAGGGAGGAAGAAGAGCTGCCCTGACCGGACCTGCCAGGCCTGCCGGCTCCCGGCATCTGCTCACCCCAGGTCCGTGCTGTGGAAAGGTGTGATGACATAGGCGCCGCTCTGGACAGAGGAGGAGAGCCGGCCGGCCTCCCGCGCCTCCCGGGCCGGGTCCACCATGGTCCGCGGCATCATGTACAGTTCCTTGGAGTGGTCAAAGTGCCCCCTGACCTTCACGGGCCTGTACTCCAGATTTTTCAGCTCTATCGGGCTGCATGGGGGAGGGGACAAATGGAGCTGAGGCCAAGCACAGTTTGGGCGGAACACAAACCCTTTTCTCTTAAGGCTGCAAGCCACAAAGGCCCCCGCGGCCTGAAGGCTGGGGTGCGGGGAGTGCCTGCTGAAGGGGAAGCTGATCCTTCTGATATCAAGTGGGAGTGGACCTGTGCTGCCAAACAGCCCACATTTTCAGGAGAAGCTGAAGAAGTGGACTCCTGCGCAAACTGGGTCCTCAGTGTGGGCTAAGGCCCCGCCTGCGGGCACTGGTTTGTGCCCCGGAGGGACAGCTTGGCTGAAACGGCTGTAGTTTAGGAGGGTCCCTGGAACGGAGGGCAGAGGGCAGGAGTGGCATGTAGAACACTTGTTCAAAATACCACTCCATCAAGACATGGCAGTGCCTGTCCTCACCCGCCAGCTAAGAATTACTGCTTTAAAGCGCCGTCTGCACTGTGGGCGACCCCTCAGGGACCACGGACCTGAAAAGAGGGTGGAACCCAGGATGATGCAGGTTTCCATGTACTTCGGGCCGCTTCCCGAGGGCGACCATGTTGGCAAGAAAGCCCAGCAGGACCCCTGATCGTGCGGACCCTCGGGCTCCCCTCCGAGGCCCGGAGCGACGAGTAGCAGCCAGGTTCCACGGCTGACCCCCGGCGAGAGCCGCCCCAGGCCGGCAGCCCCACACTCACTCTGCTGGCAGAGGGACGGGCTCGGCCATAACTCTAGACTCCAGCTCTGCAATCAGCTTCAGCTTCCACTTCCGGCGCTGGACCTAGGGACACAGAGCACAAGCTCGAGAAGATGGCAGCAGGGTCAAGGGCTTCCGGCCACAAGAGCCCGAGCCCAGTCTTTACCTGCCATGTCCCCAGGCCGAAGGCGGTCGCAGGAATGAGAAGCAGGAACCACCGGAGGAAGGCGTCATCTTCCCCTTTGGCGGCAGGCGCCTCTGCTGCTGAGCTGCCATGTCTGCACGGCCTCCAGGCCAGCCCTGGGGGGATTTACACCACCGGCTTGGGGTCAGAAGCCCCTGAAGACTCCGCCAACACTGCCCGGGAGCACGGGGCACAGGAGGAGGGGGCGGTCCACAACCTGCGGTCAGGAGCCAGCCAGTGCGCCTGCGTCCAGCCCAGCTCCCGACCCAGTGCCTGGCACGCAGCTCCCAGTGGGCGTTTACTGACGGAGTGAGACCCAGGGCTTAGTCTTGGCTCTGCCGCCGACCACGACCCTGGGTATCTAAGTCATGGCACCGCCGCGTGCCTTTGACGCAAGAGCGCACTGCGGTGTGTTCTATCGGATAAGGTGCGCCAGCGTTGGCTGCGGTGGTTTGAGGAGACAGAAACGCAATATAAACTCAGGATGGCGCTTCCCAGGGCTCTTAGCAGTTATCCTCCCCGCCCCGCCCCCTTGCAAGAGAAAGTCAGAGGTACTAGAGGTGAGCCAGCAGGAAACACGGTGGAGGCAGCAGAAGGGCCCTTGGAGCCCAGGAGAGGGAAAGGCCAAGGTAAGGCCCTGGGGGAGACGATGGGGACAGGAACGGTGCCCTCATGCTCCGGAAGGAAAGAGCGCGCCGGTTTACTTTCTCATCGCTCAGACACTGAGATGGAACAGACACGAAGTACATCTAAGCTCCCAGAGGTGAGGCCCATCGCAGCACAGCGGCACAGCCCCCTGGCGGAGAAAAGCAGGCCTGGGCCCGGCGGGCTGGCAGGGCACCCCTGGGCGCGCTCTCTGCACCCGCCCGCCCGGTCAGTCTCTGCTGTCGACCGGCGGCCGGGTGCGAGCTGCCCCGACGAGACCAGCTTTCCTTTAGGCCCCCGACAGCCGGCCTCAGTCTTGGGTTGGCCCTCCATGAAGCCAGCGAGACGCCGGTTGGATATTAACGTCTCCGCGCTGAGGCTGACAACGGCGATCAGAGCTTTTCTCCGCACCCACAGGCCGTGCGCCGTGGAGGGCAGGGCGGTCTCCCCCAGACACCCACCCGGGCGAGTCCTCACCTGCGCGCGGGGGCACCGCGAGGACGCTCCTCCAGGCCGCGCGGGCGGGGCCCTGCGGAGACGCGAGGGCGGCTGAGCTCCCCAGCCCGGAGCGCGGGCCTCCTCCCGCCCCCGCGGCCGCGCGCCCCCCGCCTCCCCGCGCTCCGGCCCCGCGCCCGCCTCGCGCAGCACCTGCCCCGCGCAGCACCTGCCCCAGCCGCAGCGCCGCCGCCGCCGCCGCCATCGGCCCGCGGCTGGTTCCGGGATCCCGCGGCATTTGCTTCCGGGGCACCGCGAAGCCCCGCCCAGGCCCGGCCCCACGTGGTTCGAGCTCCGTCGGCCGCCCAGCCATGGACGAGCTGCCCGCCGACGTGCGAGCCTTCCTGCGCGAGCACCCGAGCCTGCGGCTGGAGCCGGGCGCCTGCAAGGTGCGCGGGGCCGCAGCCCCTGACCGCCCCCAGGACCCCCGGCCCGGCCCGGCCGGGGCCCCCTGACCGCCCCGCCTCCCGCCCGCAGGTGAGGTGTGCCCTGACCGGCCACGAGCTGCCCTGCCGCCTGCCCGAGCTCCGGGTCTACACCAGCGGCAGGAAGTACCGGCGGCTGGCCGGCGCCTCCCCGGCCTTCGACTACGCCGCGTTCGAGCCGCACGTCGTGCCCAGCACCAAGAACCGGTACGTGCGGGGCGGCGCCGCGGGGCGGGGGCGACAGGTGCAGCCTGGGTCCGTCCGCTGCCGGGCGGCGGACCCCGGACCCCCGAGCCCGCCTGCCCAGGAGTCAGGAGACCTGCGAGGCAGGCGGCGTCCGGAGTCCCGGCGAGGCCCGTCCCTGCGGAGCTCGTTGGTTTTTCTGTAACGTGAGGTTTGTCACCGGGCCGGTCTGGAGTTCGGGTTCACGTTTTGACTTTAAAGCGGGACGCCGATTTAGCTGGCAGTGCGTGGTTGACAGAAATAGTCGAAAGGGAGACAGGGGGGCGGCTGCGTGCTCTTTTAGGAGCACTGGCACGGCTGAGTCCCCGCGGTTCTCGCAGCAGAGCGTCGAAGGCTGGCCACGTGCTGGGCACGTCGCGAGGCCGCCGTCCGTCTGGGTCAGTGGTTCTCCCTCGAGCTCTTCAGAACCCTGATGGCCAGGCCTAGCCTTAGACACCCCGCAGCTCCCGTAAGCCTCCGAGTGGTTTCAAGAGGCAGCCCCAGCAACGAGCTTGGGTCGGACCTGTCCTTGCAAACTGAGTCCTCCCTGCCCCTTAGGCACCAGCTGTTCTGCAAACTCACCCTGCGCCACATCAACAAGTCCCCAGAGCACGTACTGAGGCACACGCGGGGCCAGCGCTACCAGAAAGCTCTGCGTAAATGTAAGTGACGGGCACAGCCTGCCTGAGCCACAGGTACCCGGGTGCACGCCTGCCCGCACCCAGGACGAGCGCCCCTGGAGGGCAGAAGTGGCGCCTGGGTCCTTTTTGGGTGGATGCGCCGGCCCCGCGTGGCAGAGGGAGGAGCAAAGCAGGAAGCAGTCTGTCCTCTCTGGTGCTCACTTAACGGCGTCCGCAGGTTCTGCGACTTTTAGGTGAAACCGCGTGCAGCAAGGCCGGTGTTACGTTTGGCATAGTGACTAAAGTTGCGTTCTTGCAGTATCTCATCAGCGTTACAACGAAACGACGGTGTTGGAGGACCTGTGACGAACGGCACAGGGACCCGGCTGGGCCACTTGACTCAGGAGGCCTGGGAAAGGCCCTCCGAGGGCCTCTCGCTAGGCTGGGGCGGAGGGACGTGCGGAGTGGGAGAGGACAGGGCACGAGGCCTGCGGAGCTCCTGAAAGACGAGCCTTCGTGGTGCCGCCTCGCACCGAGGCTGGAAAGGGGGGCAGGCGAGAGCGCTGCGGCCCCTGGAGGCCGCGCTCAGGGGCGCACTGATAGGGCTAAAGCCAGGGCCTGCGGACCAGCGTGTCTCGGAGTCGCTGTTCCTCTGAGGAAGAGGGAGGGCTGGGTAGGAGTGGAGGAGGGGACAGGGGTGGCTGTGCAGTCAGTCCTCCGGGCGAAGGGTGTGGCTGTGGTTCCCAGTTGGGTCACCAGGGGTTGGCAGGGAAGCTGAGAAGATGTGGGCAGGTCTTAACTGTTCTGGGGCAGGTTCGCTGGCTGAGGGGCGAGGGGCAGAGGGAAAGCGACCGAGTCCCAAGCTCTTGGCCTGAGACGGGTAGGTGCGGGCCGGACGGCATCATGGAGCTCAGAGAGCGGGGTCTGGATAAGAGGCTTTCAGGGAAAATGGAAGGGGAAAGGTGAGCACTTTAAATGGGAGGTGTCAGGGAGGGAGAGGGTTGATGCAAAACATTCACATCCAGGTGATATTTGCTTCTGAGGAGCCAGGTGAGAAGGGGCAGGGCAGGGCCGGGCCAGGCCGCTCGCACAAGGAATCAGGTGTCTGGGCCAGAGGGATGGTTCAGGGAGGAAGAGGTGGATCCTTACCAACGTTAGCAAAGGGGAGATGAGACAGAGGCAGCTGAGTGGCGTGGGGGGATAGAGCCCGCCCGGAGCGGGACAGCGGGCTGCAGCCTGGGAGCTGGGTGAGGGGGACCAGGTAGGGGCGGTCAGGTGGGTTTCACGCTGGGAAGACAGGGTGAGAAGGCCAGAGGCACTTCCGCATCTGGCGAAGGGTGAGGCCTAGTCTCCACCTGCGGGCCTGCCGGTGGGAGGAGGCTCCCGGTCTGCACTGCCCAGGGCCCTGCAGAGCCGAGTGGGGCTGGCGCTTGAGCCTCTCGAGTTTGGGGCTGGCCTGGCTCCCCGGCAGTGAGAGGGCAACTCCAAGAGGCTAAGACGGGAGGAGGAGGAGGCACCGCATGGCGGCGTGGGCGGCTGGTCGAGGGCGCTGAGGAGATGCCACGTGAGGGTTGCGGGCATGACGAGGCTGAGAGGCCCTGGGGTGGGAGGCAGAGAGGAAGAGGGGAATGGGGTCTTGGAGGTGGTCAGGAGTACGCAGGGACCCCAGCAGGGCTCATCCACGCCGTGAATGAAGGCAGGAGTTGGGGGCGCGGTGAGAATCAGGCCCCCGTCACTGCCTGCTGCTGAGGGAGCTGCGCTGCCCTGGAGAGGTCTCCCTGAGTCTTCGGTGCAGGAGGAGACAGTGGGCCTGCAGTGAGGTCCTTCCATGGGAGCCCCATTCCTGCGCCTGAGTCCCCAGCCAAGGTCAGCAGACGAGGGGCTAACTTGCACTGAGCCACCGTGCCTGACAGGGGCTGTGGTCTCCTGGTGACAGGCTGGCGTGGCTTCCGGGGCAGGTGCCCTCCCAGCCACAGGACAGTGCTCATGGCCCAGTAGACTTGTCCCGTCTTCTTGCCCGTCAGCCACACCCCTGCCACCACTGAGACCTAGCTAGGGGGTGGGGTGCAGGGCCCAGAGGACAGGCACGGGGAGAGCTGAGCCGTGTGCTGGCCTGCCTCGCAGATGAAGAGTGCCAGAAGCAGGGCGTGCAGTATGTGCCCGCCTGCCTCCTGCACAAGGGGAGGAGGAAGGAAGACCAGGCCGACCGTGACGGGCCACCCCGCCCGAGAGCAGCCTTCTGGGAGCCCGAGCCCAGCAATGACGATGGCGCAGCCCCGAGTGACAGCGATGACAGCATGGCAGACCTGTACCCACGTAAGCGTGACTGTGTCCCCTCCCCCTCCCCGACTGTTCTGCGGGTCTGGGTCGCAGCTGTCACGTCCATTTGCAGCAGCAAGTGGGCTCTGGCCTGTTCCCCCCTCCGCTTGGCTCCGCAGCCCCGCACGCTGACCCCCACCTGCCCACCCTGCTTCCTTGCAGCCGACCTGTTCACCAGAAAGCACCTGGGAGGGACTGAGGATGGCGGCGACATTGGCGACGTTTCGGTGGCAGATGAGGATGAGAGACCAAGGCATCCTGGGGGAAAGGGCCCTGGGGACAGGGAGGAGATGGGAGTGGACCGAGGTCCAGCCCTCAGACGCCGGAAGGTGAGGGGCTGAGGGATGGCAGCAGTTTCCTTAGCGATGGTTTTCAGTTTCCTTAGACGGAAGGGAGCCCTTCAGCAGGTAATCTCCGCTCCCCACCACCTACATAAACTCCAGCCGAGGCTGCTCTGATGGGGGCGGGGCTGCTTCCTGGCTCGCACCTGCGTGGGGCAGGTCCAGTGGTCCGAGGGGCTGTCATGCAGCACAGGAACCCGAGCGGGGGCCGTGGGGAGACACCACCCTGTACCTTTGCGGACAGGGCAGGAGTTTTGATCCCTCTGGTGGGTGAGCAGAATGGGGCTGAAGAGGTCAAGGTCTTTGTGGCGCGGTTGGGGGTTTGAAGCGCCGCCTTGGCTGAGGCTGGCAGCTCTAGGGAAGCCGTGGTCGGACAGCTGACCCGGGGTGTCCCGCTGGAACCTGCCAGTGGGCCGGGGTGGGGGCTGACTCAGCAGCCCTTTGTCGCGGAACTGACGGGGACTCCGTTCCTGTCACAGAAGCAGTCGGGGCCATCGAAGAAGTTGAGAGGCCAGCACCGCCAACCGAAGCGCTTCGGCTCCCTCAAGCCATCCGGTTAGTGGAAAGTCGTGGGAGAAACACGCGGTGGCCTCGCATGGAGGCCTCTCCAGAGCCAGCATTCCTCTTCCTCCAGAGCCATTGTGTTCCTCTTCCGGCGGCCCACTGCGCGTCCTCCACACTGTCGGGGTGTCACCAGGCTTTGTCCATCCACTTGTCGTTGGCGGGCCCTGTGCCCGCACCCGGGACAGAGCAGGAGCCTGAGGGAAGAGTCCTGTCTGGACGTGGCCTCTGGCCCTCCCTGCGGCACCTGGAGAGCCCAGGCCGGGCCCCGCCCACCTGGACAGCACCCGAGGGTCACACTGCATACAACAAATGCCATTATTTATTTTGAGGTTTCCAAAAATCAGAATGTTTTCAAACACAACTAAGATATAAAATACAGCATAAAAGGAGGTTGATACCTATTTTATGATACCCACATAAAGCAAAAAAAGTTTTCAGAAATTGTTTTTGCCAAAACCGACGGGTGGGTCGTTTTCTGTTCCCCACGAAGGTGTCAGCCCCACCTGACAGGGCCTGGCTGGCGGAAGCCACCTCCTGCCGGTGACCAGGGAAGGCTACGCCACTTGGCCGCCTGGGCTATCTGCCCTCGCAAACCAACAGTGGTCCCCAGGCACAGGGCCTGGATGGGGACCCACAGGTGCCAGAAAGTGCGAGAGACGCAACCTGGCTGAGGGTACCATCCGATGGGGCTGTCGTGCTGTGTAAACGGGGTGGGGTGTGGGCAAGGGACCACCCAGCCCAGGTTGAGTCAGAAAGTGAAGAGACACCCTCCAGGCAGTGAGGGTCTGCGTGACCAGGGACAGAACTGCCCTGTCCTGCAGCCATGGCTGTTTCTAGACATGGTCCTCCATTGTGTTTGGGACACGGGTAGGGTGGCAAAAACACGCACCATCACCCCTCTTCGGTTGGGGGTCCAGGCTGCAGAGCAAGGTGTGGTTCTAAGATCCCTGGAGGGCAAAAGGTGGCCTCCCGCTCCCTGAAGAGCTGGCGGGGGCGGGGGGGGGGGCTCCACCTCTCTCTGGGTGTTCTGGAAGGTAAACACGGAGCGTGGCTCCGGACTGGCCCCCGGCTTCTGGCGGACGGCCAGAGAAAGCCAAGTCCCGAGGCCAGGCTCTGACGGGGGGGCCCCCCTTCCCGGGTCTGGTTGGCCTGGCCAAGTCGGCCTGCCCTCCAGGGATCTGGAGAGGACATCAGAGGCACGGAGATGTCCCAGCTCCCCTGGGGGCCTTTGCTAGGACACAGATGAGCGGACAGCGAGAAGCACTCCCCCCGCGAGGAGAAGCGCCGTGTAAGGCAAGGCTAGAAAACGTGAGATACAGGAGTTGGGCCGGTCGCTGAGGCATCGCAAAGCGCCTTTTGGGCCGCATTCAGCATAGCAAGTAAGACGCTCTGAGCAGCAGCCTCATGGAAACGCGAGCCGCGGACGCGAGGCCTGGGGGTCCCTCAGGCCAGAGCGCGCCCAGGTGGCGCCCGGCTAGGGCACACGCTGCCAGTTTCAGCCGAGGCTGTGAAAGGTTGAGTGTGAGGTAACTGAGCCGGCGCTGTCCCTCCCCAGCAGGCCACGCAGGCACGGCCCGGGCCGACCTGCAGACTCCGGCGGCTTCCCAGCACTGCCGGCGTCTCATCCCCACCTTGAGCCGCATCAGCTCCCAGGGTGTGACCCCATGTGAACTACACCGGTCAGGGCCAGTTTTCTGATTCATCAATGACTTTGACCACAGATAGCGACCCCTCTGATGCTGTGTTGTTCTTGGGGGCTGGGGCTCCTCTAAACTTTTTCACTGTCCCCATGAAGTATTACAATGCAGGGCAGAAATGCCACGGAGGCTACAGGGGCAGTTCTAAACCGGGGAGTCTGACGGTGTGTGTGAGGTTGGGCTGGGCCATCTGAAATCATTTACTAGTTGTAGCTAAAAACGTAAACTTTAAAAAAAAATAAGAGGGAGACTGCTTTGAAGGATACACAGATGTATCTGCTCACGGTACAGCGTGAAGGCCCCCATCACCCAGGAGAGAAACAGGACAGGAAGAGGCCGCAGCCAAACCGGCGGCTTGTGCCGAGGAGCCGAGCCGACGCCTCGCGCGGGGAGGGGCGTGCTTGCCGTCTGGCCGGCCCTGAGTGGTCAGCCCGCAGGTGGTAGGTCCAGAGCAGATTTAGCCACCGCTTTCCAGGTGTCTGCCGAGAAATCTCTCAAACATCTGTGCCTTTACCGAGGGGGAGGGAAGGGTACATAAACGCTGGCAGTTTTGTCGAATCCGCCCCGAACCAGTCCTCGACGGGCACGGGCCTCGGCCAGGCAGGGAGAGGCCGTTACCACTCTTTCTTCTTCTCGTCCATGGAGACACCCCCGGGGCCCAGAGCCACCACCAGGAGCAGGCCTCCAATCACCGACATGGTCTGGAAGAAGTCGTACTTGAGGAAGTCGTGCATGGGCTTGTAGACGGGGATGGTCCAGAAGGCGTTGAAGTACACGTTGATGGCGAAGAGCCAGACGACAAGGGTCAAGGCGGCCAACTTGGTCTTGAAGCCGATGGCCACCAGAACCATCAGGGCAGTGCCCACGAGGTTCTGCAGGACCTGCACGGGCCGGGCGGCGAGAGACGCAGGCACGTGAGGAAGAGACGGTCAGGTCTGAGAGTCCGTGCCCGGGCGGCGGGGCTGAGGGGCGTGCTGAGATGCAGGCTGAGCTGGGGGCCGGGCCACAGGCGGGGATGCGAACGGGGGCTGTGGGTGCCCGAGGCTGAGCCCGCCCTGCCGCTCCTTAGCACCGGTCTCCCTGCCCTGCGGCCAGCTGGGCGTGCTCAGCGGCAAAGACCTGCTCGGTAAGCTCCCTGGGGCGAGGACTGAACCTTCTCCCACCCTGCACCCCCAACACACACAGACGAGAGAAAGGTGAGGCACAGCAAAGAAAAACAGGAGGTCTGCCTAGGGGGCCGGGCACCAGGACCCCTGCGAGGCCCGAGACTCAGGGCTTCACCTGCTCAGAGGGCAGCTCCTGGGCACTCAGGCACCTGAGACTGACTTTCTTTCAGTAGGATTGAAAGATTGGCTTCCTTTGAGCCAAACCCTTCCCGTAAGCCCCGGGTCATGCTGTGTACGCAGCGGCAGGAGGGGCTGTGGGCTGACCCGGTTCAATGGGCGGGAGCACTTACGGAGAAGAAGCTGGCGTCCAAGTGGAGCAGGGTCATGAACATGAGGACGAGTAGGACGCGGCCCCCGAGCTGCATGTACTGCCGGGGGGAGCTCTCGCGCGCGGTGGGCACACCCGCGAACATGCTCTTGCCCTCTGAGCGTGACTCTGCGAGCAGCAGCAGCAAGCCGCCTCCCAGGGCCAGGTTCCTGAGGGACAGAGATGCCGGGCTCTTGCGCTGCCACACCCGCAGGAGGACACGTGGGGCCCGAGTCCCTGGGACTACACACTCCTGCCCCACCACTCACACGACCGGGAGACACAGCTGTGTCTGCGACACTAGACAGTGACAGTCACTGAGCACACTCGAACCCGGTGCTGGTCTCAGCTTTACTGTCAACCACCTGGGTCCCTGGGAATTGGTGTGTTTCCACCTGGACCCACCTACCCTCCCTCCCTCCCTCCTGAAACCCGGGGTCGAGGGAGGCCACTCTGCTCACTTGTGGGCTAGGGGTCCTGGGTGGAGTGGACAAGGCCCTGCCGCCGCCCACCACAGGGTCTCAGAAACTCGGCTCTGGCCCCAGGGAGCTCGGGGCCGAGCTCAGGTGGGGAAGGGAAGCAGAGCGAGCTCTCCGACGGGAGCGCACGTACCTCATCAAAAACTTCAAGTCCCATAGGATGCTGTAGGCGATCGTCTGGGGGGCAGAGGACAGAGAAACACCTGAGTAGCAGCACTTTCAAACAGCCTTCTTTCCCACCGAGTTAACAGCGTTAGGCAATCGTTCGAACAGAAGACACACAAACCCGGCCCAGGACGCCTGGGACAGCTGCAGCGCCAGGGCGGGCTGCCGGGCTGGGCCTGCTGGGTCGGAGCCAAGCCCAAGTGTCCTGCGGGGCACGGCATTCGGAGACCCCCAGTCCAGACTCTACGGCCGTGGGTTAAAGCCTGCGGCTGACTAGCCAGGTATCCCCCCACCGCCCCACCCCATGAAGGAAAACACTAACGACAAGGGGGTCCTAGCTGCAGCCAACCCTCTTGCCAAAGAAACTCTGGAGCAGGACAGAAGGTGGGTGGCCCAGCACCCAGCACTCGGCACCTACGCAGGGCCCTGCCGGCCCCGCCCTGCTTGCCACCGCTTCTCCCGAGTCCGTCTGGAGGAAATCGAGCCATTTCTCAGAGGAGACCTGGGGCTCCAGGGACGGGCACTCACAGGGCCGCGGGGAGGATGCCGAGCCCCCAGCAGGCCTCTCCAGGAGCCCTGCTCCATCCAGAGCAAGGAGCCTCAAGGCCCCGACCCTGCTGGCCTGCGGCGCTGCGGCCCCGCCGTGAGGCCTGCGTGTGTGCCCCGCTCACCTGCAGCGCAATGATGCCGAAGAGCCCGAAGCAGGCGTACTGCACGAAGTTCCTGCTCAGCACCAGGATGCAGCCAGCTGCGGGGAGGGCTCGGCATGAGTCCCGGCCAGGGGACCCCACGGGCGAGGGGACCCCGCCACAGAAATCAAGCGTGGGAGGGTGAGGGCCAGGCACAACCCCCGCGTGCACCGGCCGGCCAGCTGACTTGCGAGAGAGAGAGGGCTGGATCCGGAGCCAGCTGCCGGCGCAGGCTCTCTGCAGCCCCACTCGATGCGCCGCGAGGGCTCGCTCCGGGGGTGGAAGAAACGGGCCGCGACCGGTCTGGTCTCTCCTCTCCCCCTTCCCGACACCCTGGACTCCCACTGCCTGGCTCCTCCCCGGCCCACCCACGTCTCCTGCTCCGGGCACTTCAACACAGGGGCCGGGTCCCGGCTCGTCAGTGAGCCCTGAGCGAGCAGACCAGGGCTGAATGCCCAGCACCTGGCGGGCCGCCCAACCCCGGAGCCACTCACTCAGCTGTCCCAGCAGGTTGAGGAGCACGAAGGAGGAGGCCACCAGGTAGCCGCAGCCCCAGGTGCTGTCGATGTAGTCCCGCTGCTCGCCCCACTGGAACCACATGCGGACGCCGTCCTCCAGGAAGGTGCTGATCAGGCAGAGACGCGCCACGTGCGGCAGGTACTGCTTCGTGACTCGCAGGAACTGTTGGGCCACGGACACCCCGTGAGAGGCTGCAGCCACGCCACGCACCCACTGCCAGCACATCCGGCGGGTGGGGGTGTGCGGCAGCCCCGCCCTGGGCTGCCCAGCTCCGACCCCGCAAGGTGATGGCGTGACCCTCTTCTGTGACCTCCTCTATCATCTCAGCAGAAACGTCTAGTGACAGATGCGATCGCCAACCAAGAACTGCCAGGACACACAGCCTCTACCTGCAGGGCCTCAGCCGCTTAGAACCCGCGGGGAGAGGGGCTCGCCCAGGACAGTGCTGAGCCCTTGGCCTCCCGCCCCCTCAGTGACGCTCGGAGCCCCTCGTACAGGAGAGTGCGGAGAGCGCTCCTGGGACGACAGTCTGCTTGGCCTGCAGCCAGGGTTCCGGGCCTCGTGGCCGGCCAGCGTGAGCTCCCAGTTTGCCTCCTGCCAGCGCCCCTGGGGCAGCGAGAGGCCAGGAGGGCCAGCCAGCACTCCCCGTCCCACGACAGGGCCCCGCTGCTGAGCTCAGCAGCCGCCTGCTGTCGCGTGCGCACACACGCCCGAACGTGGCGCGGGCACCGGCCCGGAGGCTCAGGTTGCCGAGGAGCCTGCGAAGATCTGAGCGAGTTAAAAACACGTAGCGAATGGGGTGGATGGCTGTTTCCACAACAGTGACATTTAGGTGTGCAGTCACGGGCTAATGTCAGAGAGAGGCACATCTGTCACTTCCTCCTGCCCTGTGCTGTTTATGACATGTGATTAGGAGACAAGCGCGGGTGGACGCCCAGGTGCAGACGTCCTCAGGTGCACCTCGTGCACTCTCTCGCCAACCATACGCAGCTGGGAGAGGGGGACGGAAATCCTGGGCGCACGATAACAGGGCAGGAACTCGGGAGAAAGATCGGGGACCCACCCACAGGAGTGATGTGTCAGCAAGTGAGAGTCTAAAGGGCACCCGCGAGCCTGACCCTCGAAGGGACAGTCAAATTAATATTAATGTCCCAGCCCCCCTCGGGGCTGATTAAACCATTGTGGAAATAAATGAAGACGTGAGAGTGTTTCTTGGTTTTCGGCATTTTGAGAATTTGTGTGAAGGGGCCAGGAACTGCTGCGGCTGCCTGCGGCGCTGACGAGCCTCTGGCAGTGCCGCTCACGGCTCAGGCTCGCCCAGGGCAGGGGACGCGCAGGAGCAAGCGACCTCAAGCCCGGTGCCCATTCCCCTCCAGCTACTGAGCTGGGGCCCCACACAGTCGGCTCCACACATGTGCTTGTCCCCTCGCCGCGCCCCCCCACCCCAAAGCGGTGGCAGAAGTCACAGGAACAGACGGCTGAGCAGGCCCAGAGGTCACCACGGGCAGAGGTGGGAGCCGGGGCCGCCTCCTGACTCTGCTGCCCACAGTGGCGCACTGTGTGACCGGGGCACTTTGCGGGGGCGGGGGGGTCCATGCTACCCTGCTACAAAGTGAGGACAGCCGGGCTCACAGCTACCAAGGGTCGTTCCAACTTTAATGAGCAGGAGAGACGGGAAGGGGAGGGGACCTGCTATAAGAAGAGGTCCCAAGCATGCCCAGGTGAACGCTGGAGTCCACGCAGGGAACAAACACAGGACGCATGGGCCCGCGGTGTGCACATGCACGCCGCGGCAGATGGGAGTGTGGGGCAGTGGACACCTGCCCTCTCCCATTTCTGTCTCACAACACTTTCGAAATGCCCGGCAACAGTGCGCTCACCCCTTGTCCCCAGGGGAGACACAGAACCTCCTTGGCTCTGAGGCCAGGGCCTCCTGCCAAGGGCCCCCCCCGAGAGGCTCTGGCGACGACGCAGGCCTCACCTGGAGGCTGAGGCCCGAAGAGGAGCTCAGTGCGGCTGTGCAGATGCAAAGGTACTGGGGCCGCTGGGCCTCCCGGGGACGGGAACAGACGTGGGGGGTGCTCAGATTTGCCTTCCAAGTGGCACCCCCTGCCCGGCTGCCTCACCCACACTCAACCAGGGGAGCACAGGAGCCCAGCACGGGATGTCGGTCTAAGAGCGCCCTGTCGGACGCTGGCGGGCGCGGCTGCCGTGAGAGGCAGGCGGGGGTGAGTCTGGACTCTTAATTTGAGTGTCTGGGTCGAGAGGATTAAAGAGCGGGGGAGAGAGCCCTCCCCTCAGACAGGTGATTCGTGCCTCCCGCCCAGGCAGGCGGGCGGGGAGGCAGACGGGGCTTTACTTTGGACACTCTGCTGCAGCAGCCCCGGCCTCCGTGCCCGACCGCGCCTGCACCTGGTTTCCCGAGTCGCATGCGGTCTGGGTTCAAGCCACTTTGCTGTCTTGTAAGTCTGGCCAGTACAGAGCCCCCTCTGGACCGTCAGCCCTCTAACGAGCATCTGTCTGGACTGGACGTGCGGGAAAGAACCGTGTTTGATAACATGGGACTGGACCCCGTTTTCACCTCATTTCTGACATGTCTTGGTCACCGTGGTTCAGATTTGGCCACTAAGCCCACTCCGTGCCACTCTAGATATGGTGTCCCTAAGCCCGAGCTCCCCCAGGGGAGCAGGGAAGAGCCCGGGCCTCAGGCATTGGGCAGCACCCGAAGGCAGGAGCTGCCACCTGGCTGGCGCTCCCGCTAGGCCAGCGTCCAGCCCGACGGCCCTGAGACCCAGGCTGCTGCTCTCAGGAGGGACCGGGCAGGACAGCTAAAGGGCAGAGGCTAAAGTGCCTGCAGGAGGGACTGCCACTGGGGGGGCGGGCCTTTCACAATCAAGTCCCACTGACGGCATCTGAGCGACTTCAGAAACACGGGGAGCTACGGTTCTTCCCAAAGGACGGTCACTTTAGAAGTCCGAAAGGGGCTTAAGAAGCGGGGCTTTGCCGGCGTGAGCTGTCACTCTGGGAGCAGGGCAGCTGGGTCCCCCAGCCACCGGCAGCTCCCGCCCCACACACAACCTGCTTCTCTTCCTGTTCAGGGCCGAAGGCACCGGGGAAAGCCATCCGTGATTCTTGGTCAGCGAAGACTCGGGGGAGGAAGGGCGGACAGCCCCGCCATCCTTATCACGAAGGGCAGGGGCTGTCCTCGCATGGGCCAGCCCATGCCCTCGCCTGAGGACTGGAACGTGGGGCTGGGCGGCTTTCCTGGGGCCCAGTCGGGCCGATGCGGGAGTGCGGCGACCCTCCTGTGCGCGTCTGCCGTGGCGCCAGGATCCCGGCCAGTCTCCCCAGTGCTGCACCGGGAGGGGCCGGCGGGGTCAGTTGGCCCTTAACTGGAGAGATGGCCCGGCTTTCTCTACAAATGCCCCACGTGCGACCAAGAGCCCCCCTAACGGGGGAGCGTGGCCAGACACAGAGAGCACAGCGGCGTCGCCCCTTCGGGGGAAGCCTCTCTAACCACAGTCTCTCCATGGCCCCACCCCAGATAGGTGAGCAGGGAACAGTGCGTCCGCGACCCCCCGTCCTCTCTCCCCACTCCTGATGACGCGAGGCAGGAGGCCCGGGTGGGGGGCAAAGGGCAGAGCAGAGCAGAGGGAAACGCTTAGAACACACCAGTCACCAGAACCCATACTGTGCGGCATGCGCGAGCTGCGGATCAAGCCCTGACACCGGTGGCCACGCCTGGTTCAGCGTCCTGTGAGGCCACCCTCACTGCTCAGTACCTTCCCGAGGCCACGGGAGCTCCTGGGGGTGACAGCCCTCAGGACTGGCTGTCATGCCAAAGCAGAGGTGACAACAGCAAGGCCACACCGGAGAGCGGGGCCCCGCACAGGTGTGCCACCCCGGTGACGAGCCCCCCGGGCAAGGCCCACGAAGCGCCAGCACTCCTGCCTCTGGTGTCACGTTCTGCACACAGGCAGCAAGGACCGGCGCGGGGCAGGGCGTGACTCTGAGCTGCTGAGCTCATCAGCCTCGGCCCTCCCAGCCTGGGCTCAGGTGGCTTCCAAGTGCCCGGTTCCCCTGGGGGCGCTCTCAGCACTTGCTGCGGCGCCTGGCCCTCTGGGAGCTGGAGGACACTGTCCCTGGCTGCCCAGGGCTAGGAGCCTAACGCCAGAGCCAGCTCGGCGGCGCCTGCCGGTGCCAACTAACCAGGCTGCTCGCCTCGTGCCCTCACCGCTGCAGCCCAGAAGGAGAGGTCACCGGGTGGCCATGCAAGCTGCCCTCTCCACACCTGAGAGTGGAGAGGCTGTCAGCCTCACTCGGGTTGGTGGGCCTGGCCCCGCGCCGGCGCAGGGAAAGGTCGGTGATGCTGTCGTAACTGCCCGAGGGGGTGCAGCCTTTCTAGGTGCCACTCTCAGCAGCCCTGACTTTCGGGTCAAATCCTGTTGTTTCGTTTTTGCTTTTGTTTTCTGAAGGCAAGTTTAGGAAAAAAAACAGGTATGTCGTGTTATCTGATAAGTGACTTCAGTGTTTTTCCCATTCCCTTCAAATTAGATCGCTTTCATTTTAAAGACCTGGCCTCTCACCCTTTCATTATTGGCAGCTTGGCTTTAACACTATGCAGACAAACGTTTAAAAACGAGAGCGCCAGCCCAGCTTGGCCACATGTGCTCATAGGAAGCTGAGCCTCGGGCTCTGCACTGTGGGTTCCACCCACGCCCTCCTGCGCTGGGCCTGCCTAGGGCAGCAGGGGCCCCATTTCGGTTTTGAGGACCACCAGACCTCGGACCTCCTGCCTGCCGACGTGGGGGCGGTGGCTGCCGACCTCTGCCATCCCCAGGGCAGCCGCCAGGCTGACGGGCACGGCCTGCGCCCGCTCCGGCTTTCAGGCTGCATGCCCCCTGCCTGCGCTCGGCCAAAAGGGTGCCTAGGCGTCAGGAGGCCGGCAGGCCCCCAGCCTCTCTTGGCCTCGCTGGCCACCCTGCGTGCCCCACCGGGCCCTTTCTAGGCCCTAGATTCTGCTGCGTTCCTGCGCAGCAGACAGGGTGCATGGAAGGAAAAGAAGGGTGCATCGCGTGGAGATCTGAGCGTTTTGTCAGTGGGGGAGCTGATCATCTGATGGCTTTGCAGCAGCCTGACTAAGACATTTTATCTGGAGTCGGTTATGAAATTCACTTGCAAAACCAGGGTCCTCCAGGCCGAAGAGCCGGGGTTCGCGGCCCTCGCGGTCCCCTCAGCTCACAGAAGCCGACTTCTTGGAGTCGCTGATCAGGGAGATAAAACTGGGTCACCAAAATCATGCTGATGAAAACCCACAAAGAAGGCCTGCGTGGTTCCTGAGAGCTCTTGCTCTGCACTGTTTCCGTGAAGGATACAATTTTTAAACTGTAAACACAAAATTATGACCTTAGGGAAAACTATACTCCATAGCGATGCCCCACCCCACCCCCAAATTGGGTTTGGGACATTGGGTCACAGCAGAGTGGTGCCGGGAAAACCCGATCACTCCTGGGGGGGTGGGGGGGGTGGGGACACGGAAAATCTTGTTCACTGATAACCGATCAGAAAACACTTCATTTTTCTTTAAATCACACACGAGCCTTCCGAGAAGCCCAGCCACAGAGTGAGATGGCTGGATACCCACCCCCACAGAAGTCGGAGACTGAGCCTGACTGCTTTCCACTCGGGCAAAGGCGACACACGCCTGCGCTGGGCCACCAGGCCCGGGACTGGTCTGCGCGCAGGGAGACCCAACGGCCTCTTGCAGACTCTCGGCCAAGACTGGGCGCTCTGTCCCGCCCCCCTGCCAGGACCGCCGTCTGTCCACCCCGCTTTCAGGGCCCGTAGCAGCGGTACTCGGACGCCGGCCCGGGGGCTCCCTGGGCCGGCAGGCCCCCCGGCGCGCTCCGGCAAGGGGAGCCCGGGAAGCCGGGCCTCCCCTCCTCCCAGGCTTGTGTAAGACAGATCCTCATTCAATTCAGCCCCAGGGCAGAGTCCAGGGAGGGAAACTGCGGGGTCAAAGGGACCCCACCGAGTCCGCACGCCAGGGGGAGAGAAAAGAAAAAGTGCTGCGCTTTCTGCAGTTGGGGTGCATGCCAGGGCGCCCCCTTTCCTCCCGGAGGACCCCCAGGCCGCCTGTCCGACCAACCCCGGCTCAGGATCCAGCTCCCACCCCGCCTCCTAGGAGCGCCCAGGCACAGGAGAGGCGGGCAGGGATCGCCCCGGCGGCCGGGAATGGAGGGCGCTCCCCGAGCCCCCCAGGGCTGGGGCCGCCGCCTCCGGGGGCGGGGAGGAGGCCGCCCACACCCCTCACCTTGCAGGACGGCCCGGGCCAGGCTGCGGGGACGGGTCACCCGAGCGCGGTGGCGACGCAGGGCCCGAGCACCCACCCCGGACCGTGGTGAGGAGGCGGCGAGAAGGGCCGGGTCTGGGGGCGTCCCAGGCCGGAGGGCCGCGGTTGGGGGAGGGGGCGCGATCCCTGCGGCGGGATCCGGAGGGGCGAGGGCGAGGGCGCGGCCCAGGGTCGGGGCGGCGCTGCGGGGGGGTTGGGGCCGAGGGGCCGGCTCCGGGAGCGGCGGGCACCCGGGGGAGGGGGTCCCGGGGAGGGGGCTCGGGGCAGGGGGCCCGGGGCGGGGAGGCGGCCGGGCCCGCAGGCCGCACCTGGTCGGCGAAGTCCTCGGCCGTGCCCATCAGGTCGTTCTGGCCCATGGCGGCGGCGGGAGGCTCGGCTCGCTCGCTCGCTCGCTCGGCGTCCGGCCCGTCGGCGCCCGCGCCCTTTGCGGCCTCCACAGGAAGTGCCCGGCGGCCGGCCTGGCTTCTCGTCGGCGGCTCCAGCGGCTGCCACGTAGGCCAAGCCTTAAAGGGGCCGCGCCGGCGGGCCCGCCCAGGCCGCGCCTTAAAGGGGCCTCGCACCGCCCGCCGCCGCGCCGCCCGCCGCGCTCGCGGCCCCGCCCCCCGCGCCCAGGCCCCGCCCCGCGCTCCGGCCCCGCCCACGCCGCCCGCACGCGGGAGGTCCCGCCCACCGTGCCTCGACCTGAGCGGCCTCTCCTGGCCCCGCCCGTCGAGCTCGGCCCCGCCCACCACCGTCTTCCAGGAGCCACCCAGCACGGAGTTTAAAGCGGCCGGGCCCCGAGGGCCTGCTCGCCAGAGGGACGCGCGGGCGCCCCGGCGGGTACCGTTAGGGCGGGGAGGGCCACGCGGTCAGGCAGACGCACCCAGGGCCGAGGGTTTCCCCCGGGGTGGGGGATGGGGAGCTCGCCAAGCTGCGGCCCTGGCTGAGCACGCTCGGGCGAGGGTCCGACTGCCGGCGTCGGCTAGGGGCGCACGCCCAGCGCTCCACCGACGGAGACGGAGGCCGGGAGTCATGGAAAAGTACAAGGTGCCTGAGGTGTCCTCTGGTGGGGAGGCTGGGGCGACGACGGGGCGACGACGGGGCGACACCGGCCCGTTGGCCCTGGGCAAGCCTCGGGCCTGGGCCTGCTGCCGCCACCGCGAACCGCTACGGCTCTAACGGTGGCAGTCCCGGGGGTGGCTGCAAGGGAGGCAAGCGAAGTGTCTTCTGGCCGGTGTCTACCTCCTCCAGCGCAGAGGGACCCCCAAAGGGGACCTCCTGGGTGCCCGTTGCCTCTCTGGGCGTCAGTTTACTCCTCTCTAAGGACACTGCGGCCCTGTCTGCCTTGACGTTGAGAGTGGAAGACAGCAGTTCCTTTTTCTCTCCCACGGGCCCGCGGTTGGGAGCCCATGCGGACAGGACACCCTAGAACGCCCCCGATTTGTCATCAGGAGCCCCCAAACTCCTGGCACACCTTGTCAGTGATCCCCGGTAGTGGGGGACTTGGGCCTTTTCCTTGGCTGGTGAAAATGTGAAGAACCTGAGAAATTCACAAAAGGAAAGTCGAATGGCCATTTAATTTAATGCTTCTATACCTAATACGTCAACTTCATGAAATGTTCGATTTGGGCTTTGTAAAAATGTCATTCTTCTGAAAATAACCTGTAAATTAGATTTTTCTCACTTTGTGTGGGAGGACGACAGGGCAGCCCGCCAGTGGTGAAGCAGGTGCATTTCTGGGGGCCAGAGATTTAAAAAGCAAAGTTACTTTTCCAGGAAAAAAAAAAAAGCCTTGATCCAGCACACCAGTGAGCTTTACCGTTCAGTTTGCCACCTAAGCGCGCGCCTTCTCACTGCAGTGTCGCCTGCTCAGGACGCGTCCCTGTTACGCCCTGAGCGGGATTCAGGCCACCCCCAGGGACCGGATCACGGAGTCCTAGAACTTCACTGGACTCCCAAAGTCCCCAGACCCCGGGGATCCGCCCCCCACACCTCTCCTCCGCACCCTCTGATAAACATAACCGCATTGTCCAACCTCGCCCGGCGACCCGCAGGTACGGCCTGGCAGCCGTCGCTCAGCATGTCTGGCTCATGCGCAGGCCCTGGGGGCCGACCCCCGAGCTCCAGTCTAACCCAGGCCGCCTCGGTTACTAGTGCTGCAGCCTCAGGCCAGCACCGAGGCCCGTGCCTCAGTTTCCTCCAGCGTTGGCGTGGAGGTAGCAGTAGTGGGGGCCGGCATGTAAAGCGCTGGTCACGGTGCTGCCGCACGCCTGGCGGTGGCTGCGATTGTACCAGTGAGGGACCAGTGACCTCCTTGTTTGGATGCCCAGTTTGGAGGTGGGTACTGGGAGCTGGAGTCACAGTGGGGCTGAGGAGAGCGAACAAACGTGGTGCTGGCCCTCGGATGCCCGCTCACCCTCGCCGCAAGTTGAAGAAGGGGCAAAGGGCGTGGGGAGAGCTCCAGAACCGGCCCCAAAGACACGGGCTTGGGTTCAACCTTCAAACGGCTGGCCGGCCTTCCGGGGCATTCTGTCTGCCGAAGGGGGGCGGAGATGCGTGCCCTGCCCGAAGGGAAGTCGGGGGAGCCAAGGGGCTTTGGAGCTGAGCGCGCTTTGGAAAGGGAACAGCTGGACGCGTTTCCTGGACACTTCTTTCCTTTCTGCTGGTAGATTTTGGAGCGGCTGACCCCTGGGGCCTTGGGGGTGAACCTGGTGGTGGAGGGCACCGAATCCAAAGGAAGGCGTGTGATAAAGCAGGTGAGTGGCTGGGCCCCTGGCGCACAGCGGGGCGGCTCCCCAAACAGAGACTCATTGTCCCCACGGCACAAAAAGCTTCCCTAATGTGATGGCCGGACGCCTCTCGGCCAACAGTCGCCAGGCAAACCCAGTCGGGTGGCGGCGTGGGGGTGGCGTGAGGCGCCTCCAGCTCCCCCGCTCACGTGACTGTCACCTGAGTGGAGAGGAAGTGCTCGTTTTTACTCTGACAACAACCATAACCATTCATTCAGTGAGGCGTCATCTCATTCAGTCTCCGCCAACCCACCAAAGCAGGAGCCACGGCCCTGCCTCACAGCCAAGGAGAGCGGGGCTCCGGGAAGCTGCACACGGCCGGCGTCACGCAGCTCCCGAGACAATTTGAATTCAAGCTGCCTCACGGCGGGCCACCAGTTTTACAAAAGGGGAGACCCGTGGCGGGGGCAGAGACTTACCCAAGGTCACACAGGGCTCAGAACTGGACACCGGGACACTTCGCTGGCAGGGCGGGGTGCAGACCTGAAGGGGACAGCCCTTTGCGTGTCCAAGTCTGGTGAGCCAGATAAACAAGGGTCTAGGGGAGGAGAGTTGGCACCGCCTGGTGGTCCTCGGCGGTGACGGGGATACACCAAGATCAGGGACGCCCGTGCAGGTGGGCGCCCTTCTGCTCTGCCGGGCTCCCTGTCTGTGGGCCTGGAGTCCTTGCCCACCCCTCGCTCCATCACTGGCTTGCGTGGGGACGGCCCCGTCGTCTCATGGCCAATCAGGAGCGTTTGAAAAAGTCAGTCAGTGGAGATGGTAGAGGTGGTGGTGGCGGCGGTGGCGACCGCTTCTGACGCGTCCCTGAACTAGCGTTCCCATGCCTCGCAGGTGGAGTGCCTGGACTGTCATCACGCCAGCGAGGCCCTGGACGAGGTAACTGCGTTGTTTCCTCCTGGAGGACGGGGTGCAGAGCCCGCAAAGGCTGCTCTGGGCTCTTCTGCGGAGTGATGGGGTGGAAGCAGGGAGGGTTAGAACCAGTTCTCGCCTCATGCCCTGATGCCAGATGCCCCCAGGTCATGGACGGAGCCTGTGCTCAAACACGCGTGTCCACACCCGGGCGCCGACGACTTAGGGTGCGTGTTCTCGGAGAGATCCAGTGGACATGCCGGCCTGGTCCCGAGGCTGATCTACCAATAACCACCTTTGAAAGGATTTTTTCACTTGTAAGAATATTGGTTACAGTAGGAAATCTGCAAAATACAGAGCTGTATAACACCGGAAACGCGGGCTGCATCATGTTCCTTAGCCCGCCAGTCAGGGCCCACGGTCACGTCCTAGTTACGGCCACGGCGGCGGCAGCTGCGGGCGCTTTGGTTGCGGCCAAAGGCTCGGCAGTTTTCTTTGCTCCCTTGAGTTTTTCGTGACCGTGCCTGCCGTCCGAGTCCCACGTAATGACCTCTTGTCTGTCTTCGGTCTTAACCGCCCGCTTTCAGCCCTTGCCCGCGACACAGCTACTCGGCCCCCAGTGCAACCGACACGCACGGCGGGCCCGGGCCGCAGTCTGACAGAGGGACGGAAAGCCCACCTGTGGGCCCCCAGACCCGCACAGCGTTCCCCATTCTGTTCCCGTCCACAGCCCCCAGGCGACCTGGTTGCACACCCAGCCCTTGCACACAGGCGCGATCCCGGTTCTCGGTCGCCATGGCAGCTGTTTCTGCTGCCTGCTGTGTCCCTTCTCATGGCACTTCCAGCTGGGGACGGGGGGCAGGGGGCCCAGAGGCGAGGAGGGTGTGGGTGCCTCAGTGTGCCCCTCCCTTCAGCCCACCACCTTCCCCAGCCACCCTTGTCCGCCTCTGTCTCCGCTCCGCCAGGCACTTGGCTTGCATTGGGGCCCTCAGTCCTTGTGATACCCCTGCGGGGCAGATGCCACTGTCCCCGCCATTTTCAGGTGAGGCGAGGAGGCTCAGAGAGGTTGAGGAGCTGCTCCTCGGCCACGCACCACAGGCCGCCCGCACGTGCCGGGGCTGGTACCCCCACTGGGGCGTGTGGCACCCTGTCCTGGAGCCCCACCCTGCTCGGAGCTGGAAGCTCACGCTTTGGTTGGCACATGGGATGGGGACTCACGGACTGGGACCCGGGTCCCCGACCGCCCACCCGCCTCTGCTCTCCTGCCCGCAGCTGATGCCGCTGCTGGGGCTGCAGCACGCCCACGTCTCCGTCTACCGGGAGATGTTCATCATGTGGAACGCCCAGGTGGGTCAGAGCCGGCGCCCGTGGCCGGGACCGGTCGGGCTGCAGGACCGCAAACTGCGTATAGGGCACCCCGCACCACGGTCCCCCCTTAGTGGCCACCACTGTGACTGTAAACGGGGCAACCCCTGACTCGGCACTTACCGGGGCCACACTGGGGGCTCCCTGGGCCTTGTCTCAGGTGCGCCCCAGGTGCCTCCATGGGGGAGGGATTATTATCCCAGTTCAAGGAAGAAGCAGGTAAGAGCAACAAGTTCCTCCCAGTTTTTTACCTACTTGGTGGCCTGGCCGGGAGGTGAGGCTGGGTGCCCGTGGCTCCAGCACCCGCCTCGGCTCCTGAGTGTCCTACAGCCAAAGGCTCGTGTGTGTGCCTGTGACGGACGGGTCAGGGTGAGGGTGAGTCCGCGGAAGGCGTGGGCGGGCCTCAGGGAGCCGGTCCCTTGCTCCCCTCGTCTGGTCCCGGCTGTCCTGGGCCTCTGGACCCGCGCGGCCCGCTAACGAACTTCCTACCCCCGCTCAGATCCGGAGGTCTGTGGGGTGGGCAGTGCTGTCCCCACATCCCTGGGCACAGAGAGGTTCAGGGCTCCCTGGGGGAGGCCAGGCCTCGCCTCGCAGACGCCGAGCCTGTCCCCCATCCTGTGGGCTATATGCCGTTGTCTTTCTCTTACCCCCACCATGCAACTGAGGCAGAGGAGCAGTGTCAGGGGTCGCGGGGGCTGCAGGCAAAGGGAAACTGGGGGGCTTCTCACTGAGTGTGAGACCCTAGTCACATGACCACAGTCGTGCGCCCACCTGGGGCTGACAACCCTAGCTCCACGCCAGGGTTTGAGCGGGAGTAGGGGGCCTCCCTCACACACGTCACCTTCCTTTTCGGCTGGGCCCTGAGAGAGGACTTGGGGGCAGACCATCACCCCCATATGTTTTCT
Source organism: Mormoops blainvillei (assembly GCA_004026545.1). Lineage (NCBI taxonomy): Eukaryota > Metazoa > Chordata > Mammalia > Chiroptera > Mormoopidae > Mormoops > Mormoops blainvillei. The sequence goes on along the minus strand of PVJD01008212.1, from coordinate 16,608 downwards.
GAGCACCCCGACACATACTGGGACACGGAGAAACCAAGAGGATGTTTCCCTGCGGGAGGGAAAGCGGGGTCCCCTCCTCAGGCCCTAAGGTGAGGCCCCTGAGCTGGTGTGCTGCGGTCCCCTTCGGGCAGGCTCCTCGGAGGGAGGAGAGGGATGGAAGCGGAGCCCGAAAGAGGGGGCCGTTCTCCCGGCGGAGGGGTGGGGTCCCCGGCTCAGGCATCCCCGTGCGCAGTGACTGGTGCAGGCTGCAGCCAAGCCCAAGTGCAGATGGAGCCAGGGGTGGGGGTGAGGCTGGGGACCTGAGCAGGGGCCACTCCTGGGGGCTTGGCCGCCTCAGCCGCCAGTGGGTCGTGCCGTCCCGACCACCACAGACAGTGGCCCAGTGCAGAAGTGCCCAGCCTGGGCTGCTGGGGCCGGAGCTGCGGCACCGGGCTAAGGGACCACGTGCCCCCAGCAGACCTCCTCGCTGTTCCTCTGCTTGGTGATGGACTACAGCAAGGGAAGCTTCGAGAAGGTCATTCAGAAGAAGAGAGAGGCAAAGGCGGTCATCGACTGGGAGGTAAGAGGGACTCTGGGGCTCCAGACCTGGGGACACCCAGACCTCGAGATGTCGCAGGCCCACAGCAGGGACAGGGCCACCGGGGTCTGTCCGTCCTTTCCCTTCCGTCCTCACGTGCGGCTAGCGGCGTTCACACAGCCGCGCCCTCACGGTCCCCCGGGCCAGGGCACCGAGCGCCCCCAGAGCTCCAGGCAGTCCCGCTTGGCCAGGCCCTGTGGGCCGAGTTCTGCTGGCCCTGAAGTCCCAGCGCGCGGGCTCGTACAGCATGTGGCCGTTCGCGTCTGGTTTCTCACGTGGTGGGTTTGAGGCCCCCGTGCCAGCACGGCGGGACGTGCCCCCCTGCAGGGGCCGGTGCAGCTGTGTTAGGGCCACGCCCACCTGGCGTCCAGTCCGGCACTGAGCACTCGGGTGGCCTCCGGGGGGGGGTGCACTGAGTGGGTAGGCGGCCCCGACGTGGCTGCGGTTTTTTTTGGCGGACGCAGCCCACGGCGAGGAGTGGCCGGCCACAGAACCGGCCCGGGCAAGGTAGGTGCACGTCCCCACGCTCGTCCGAACCGGCCCGTGCCTGCATCCTGGGGCTCGCTCTCCCCGCCAGCGGGGGCGTCCCGGCCCCACATCCCGGCCTGCACTTCAGCGTGTCAACCTTTTTTACTGAAGTGAAGGACGACATTTAAGCTTAGTAACCGTGAGCGGCCGCAGCAAGCGCTCTGTGGCCGCGTGGGAGTCCGCTTCTGCACCTGTTCTGCACCTTGTGCCCATTTGGACCCTGGCTTGTTTGCCTTCTCTTACTGATCCGTGTGGGTTCTTTATGCGTCCTGGGTGCGGGTGCCCAGAGAGCCCTCTCCCCGTCTGCAGCTTGCCAGTGACTGAGTTTAGAGAGGGAGGGAGGGAGGGAGACAGGAAGGGAGAGAAACATGGATTTGTTGTCCCCCTTATTGGTGCACCCATCGCTTGACCCCTGTGTGTGCCCTGATGGGGGTCGAACCCACCACCTTTGGGTATCGGGATGATGTTCTGACCAACGGAGCCGCCCAGCGGGGGCCCGGTTCTCTTTCTTAACAGCGGGAGTTCTTCTTTGCAATGAGGTCAGCGCATCAGCACTTCTCCGCTGCCGGGTGCCTCTGAGTCCTGTGGGAGGGGGGCCTGTCCCGCCCCAAGGCCATGTGGTCTCCCGAGCTAGGTTGCCGTGGCTTCCACATTTAGGGCCACGATCCACCCCAAACGACCCTTGCACACATGTACTCTGAGCACCCCTGTGCTCGGTGCCCCCTGCCCCCTGCCCCCGTCTCCATGCGGAAGGCCGCGTAGCTCACTGCTCGCTGTGGCCCTCAAAGGCAAGCCCCCTGTGAGAGGTGGGACCTCTCCAGCCCAGTGTCCCCAGAAGCCCAGTCAGTGAAGCCGACCTACTCTGATGGGGCGCTGGGGGCGCTGGGGGAGGGTGGAGTGGGGGGAAGCTGGGCTGCTGCCCATGTAGCCTCTCGCCGACCCCCCAGCGTGGAACCCAAGGGACATGGTGTGAGAGTCATTGCCCTGGAGACGAGCTGCATCTTGTTTCTGATGCAGAGTGCTTCCAGAATGTTCTCTGTCAGGGTTCTTTTCGTTGTGATGACAGAGAGGTGAGCCCCAAGTAGGCAGTGAAGACTTCACCCTCTCTGCCACCCACAAGGCCACGGCCACAGGGGTGGGCTGCGGGCCTGGAGCCACAGGGCACTGGGCGTCCTCTCGTGGGGACGGGGGTGCGGGGTCTGACACTAATGAAGTTTTACTGCGGAAGGAGCCTGTGACACTCTCAGCCCCGGCTGCAGCTGTGGGAGAAGAGATGGCCCAGTCCTGCCGGCTTCCCAGAGGGGTCGCTGACCTCGACAGGCAGCTGCAGGGGCCCCAGCGTGCGAGCCTGCAGCCCCTCCATCGCTGGCACCTCTCACTCTTTCCCCAGTGGATGTACCACATGCTGGGCCAGGTGTTGGACGCCCTGGAGTACCTGCATCAGCTGGACATCATCCACAGGTGACTGGGGACAAGGCTGCTTCAGGAAGAAAGGCGCCATGTCCCCTTGGACGCCCGTGCCCGTGTGGGGACCAAGGGGGAGGGGTGCGGCCGGGACAAGGGCCTCCTGTCCAGAGCCCCTGCCTCCCCGGCATAGTGAGCGTGTCACCCCCACCCCCAGCCTCCAGTGACTCACCCCACCGCGCAGCTTCACCGAGGGCGCGCTGACTCGGGCGGGTCGGTTCTAAAGTACAAGGGAAGGAGACAGATAACAGCACTCCCAGCACCGGACGGAGGTTGAGCCGCGTGGCCTCTGGCCCCGTGGCTGGGCTGCGCCCGACCCACCAGCAGTCCTGCGCCCTGCTTCCGTGGTCTAACGGGCTGGGAATGGCGGCAGGTTGGATCGGTGTGCCTGGCCAAGGCGGAGGGGAAAGCCACGTGGACTGTGTGCAGGAAGGAAAGGCTCACGACTCGGGGGCAGTGCCAGCGGCCGCTGCTGCGGGAACCCTGTCCCCCAAGCAGAGGCGCAGCTCGGGCCTGGAGGGGGCTGAAGGACGAGGTGGCCTCCTACCTGCAGTCTGTTTCTCTGCAGTTTGAAACAACTGGCTGTGCTTTCTGCTTGTAGGAGATGGTGTTTAAAAAGTGGGCTGCAGGGGGCCCTCGGTTGAAGAGAGGGGTGCAGGCCGTGGCGGTGGAGCTGGGTGGGGCAGGGAGCGAGGTCCAGGGCTTCAGAGTGCACGCGGCCCTGCGGGCGGGGCGCCAAGCTGCCCCTCGGTTTCAGGAACCTCAAGCCCTCCAACATCGCCCTGGTCGGCCGTAACCACTGCAAACTGCAGGACCTAAGCGCCAACGCGCTGATGACGCACAAAGCCAAGTGGACCGTCCGAGCAGAAGAAGGTGGCCGGGTCCCTCCCCCAAGGCCTGGGACAGCGGTGGCCGGGATCCGTGGGGGCGGGGCCATCCACCTGAGGCTGGTTGCACAGGGTCCGGCAGGCGGTGGCTGCCCTGGGAGCTGGAGCGAGGCGGTGTCCAACCTGCCCTTGCTCCGAACGTCCCCACACAGCCCTCCCAGGCTCACGTAGGCTCAGACCTGCCTGTGCTGAGACGCAGCAGGATACCCATGGGGGCGGCGGGGAGGCATGCAGGGTCTACACAACCGCCCGCCCAAAGCGTGGGCTGTCGGGGAGGGAGGAGCAAGGCTTCAGGGGCGAGGAAATCGACACGCAGAGACGGAAGGCTGTGGGGGGCCAGGCGCTAAAGCAACCCAGGAGACCAAAGGGGTGGGGTGTCTGGGGGCGTGAGCTCCCCTACCTTTGAAAAGACCGTGGGACGAAGGGAGCTGGGCCTAGCCTCTAACAGCGTCGGGGGTGCAGAGGCCACAGTGGGGGCCCCAGAGCCCTTGGGGGGGTGGGTGCTGGTTGCACTGACCTACAGTCATTGGTGCACAGAGGACAGATGGGTGAGTGGGTGAACAGGGGATAAATAAATGGGTGGGTAGGTGAATCTGCTGGAGGTGTTGATGGCAGGGGTCCTTGGCACCCACCCCTGTGCTGCTTGACTGGGGAGTGCAGGTCCAGAGAGGGACGGGCTGCCCAAGGCCTGCCAGGGCCCGACAGGGCTGGACCGACGACCCTGCTCAGTTGGCTCCTTGTCTGGGGTTCAGGTTAAGAATCCAGGGCGGGGCAACTGGAACTTTGCCTCGAGGTCCTGATATTTGAAGGAGCAAGATGTGCCCTGACCGGCGTGGCTCAGTGGGCTGGGCGGCGTCCCGCAGGCCGAAGGGTCGCTGGTTCAGTTCAGGTCGGGGCAAAAGGCCCCGGCTGCGTACAAGAGGCAACCAGTGCTGTCCCTCTCTCTGCCTCCCTGTTCCTCTCTTTGAACAAAAGTAAATCTTTCTAAATAAATAAATAAATAAAGAAAGAAAGAAAGAAAGAAAGAAAGAAAGAAAGAAAGAAAGAAAGAAAGGAGCAAGATGCTTAAAGAGGGTGCAGATGCGAGCCTTCTCCCCGCAGTTGCAGCCGCACGGTGGGCGCCTGCCGGGGCAGGTTGCCTTCCCGGGGACCAAGGGCCAGGGCCTGCTGGCCGGTGCCCACCCCTCCCTCCCCCCGCAGACAGCCAGTCCCCGCCTCCCCGAGGAGGGTGGCGAGGGGCTCATTTCTCAAGCCACTGCTTCCCCGGGGAGGAAGGACTCACCACCCACCTTCTGCCACCAGACCCCTTTCACAAGTCCTGGATGGCCCCCGAGGCCCTCGGCTTCTCCTTCACGCAGAAGGCCGATGTCTGGTCCCTGGGCTGCATCATTCTCGACATGGTCAGCTGCTCCTTCCTGGGGGTGAGCCCCGGCCCGCCTGCCACGCCCTGCACCCCACACCCGAAGGCCGGGCGACCCTGCTCACCTCGCCCCAACGTGGCGCTCTTCCCGCCTGCCGCCTCCAGCCCTCGCCCTGTGCCTCTGCTGGCAGGGTGGCCCTGAGAGCCCCCGACCCCTGCCCTCAGCACCTGGCCATGCAGTAACCACGGCCCATGGTCGCTCATGGCGGCCCTCCAGGTGTTCTCACCGCCTCTTATGGGTGAGAGAATGGACTTCAGGGGCGCCAAGCGGTCCCTGTTCCGAGTTTAGGATGCACTTAGCTGCAAGCAGTGGGAACCGGGCCTGTGCTTCTCGCCTGTGGGCCGGGGGGGTGGCACCTCCCCAGTGTGGGGCCCGGCTCAGCCCCAGGGACCCCGCTTGTGAGCCAGAAGGAGGGCCATCCCCCACTGCCCAGCCCAGTGACATGCCCTTGGCTTCTCTGAGCCCCTGCTCCACCCGGAAGGACTCCGGGGCTCGGGCTGTCTCTGGGCGTTCCGAAAGGCGGCGGCCGCTTCTTCCCACCCTGCTCGCCTGGCACCCACCCCGGGCCAGTTTTCATCGTCCCCGTCTCCGCAGGCCACAGAAGCCATGCTGCTGCGCAAGTCCATCCGGAGCCTCCCAGAGGCCCTGAGGGACACCCTAAGGAGGGTGCAGGAGAGATGCGTCCCCCACGTCAACACCTTCTGTGCCCTTTTGCCCCAAATGCTGCAGATCGACCCCTTGGAGCGAATAACAGTTAGGTGAGCCCTGTGTCCGGGGTTGCCATGGTTTCCAGTTTCTCTCCCCACGGTCCCCCTTGCTTTGTACACAGCCCCTGGGGGTTGAGGGCCACGCCCCCCCCCGCCACCGTCCCCCCACCCTGGCGTCTCCGGGGTTTGCGAGTCTTGTGTGCACGTCCTTGAGGGCAAAGACGACAAGGCTGATTTCTCCATCCAGCGAGGGCTACGTGACCCGGGGACCCGGCAAACGCACAGATTCTAGTTTATTTTAAGACTCGAGGAGAGTGAGTCTGTATCACCCAAGCCAGCGGGGAGACACGCCTTTATACCCCTGCGGTCGCAGGAGCTGAGTTTCTGTGTATTTTTTCGGCGGAAGGGCCCACACCGGCAGCAGCGATGGGGCCCAGCACCCTCCTCCCTTGGCCCGGCTGGGGCAGAGCCCCTGTCCCTCCTGGAGGCGGGGTGGCTGGGGCGCCAGCTGGACACGCCTGTGACACATGAGGGGTGCTGCCGCACAGAGTCCCAACGGGAAGCGGGGGGCCGGCGTCTGCCTGTGCAGGGCCATCCTGAGAGCCCTGGGACGGCCCATCGTCCGTCTGTCCATCCGTCCGCCGAGGGAGAGCCACACAGGCCAGCTCACGGGCTCTGTCACCCTCTCCAGGGACGTCATCCACCGCGCCTTGGAGAGCAGCAATTTCAGGTCCCCGAGCGTTGTCCTGATGCCGCAGCAGCAGGAGGTGCCTGCATTCATCTCCGACATTCTGTTGGAAGGTCACTTGGCCAGCATTTTAGGTGATGATGGGGCCCAGAGCGGGGACACCACGGGGCCGCCGTGTCTTAGCTCCCAAGGGTCAGGGCCTCTCCCACAACCCAGTCCCCTGGACTGCTACTCCCGCGTGGCCAGCAGGCGGGGAGGCTGCAGCCACCCTCCGCTTTGCACCGGATGCACCTGTTGGACACCCCCCGGCTCTCATCGCCTGTAGCAGAACACGTCGCCCTGGCCCGAGCCTCCTTCCCCATCCTTCCTGCCCCCGCGCCCTGGCATCATGGCTCCAGCCCTCGTGTTCCGCACGCAGCAGCGCCCCCTGCGTGGTGATTGCTCGCCCAGAACCCCAGGCCGGCAGGCGCATCCCTGCGGGGAGGGAAAATGGTGGAGCTCCGTCTGCACCTCGACACCCTCAGGCCCCAGCCACCTGGCCCAGTGCTGGTCCAGCGCCCAGTGCCCCGGGAGCCTCTGCTGGGCTCGCCCGCGTGCCCCAGGTGCAGCGACTGGCACTCCAGAGGTCTAGAGATCATTCCAAGTCCCAGGGCTTCTCCGCCCTCCTGGCCCTCCAAGTCCCCGTGTGGGTGGGCTGCTCCCCCCCACCCCCTTCCGTGTGCGTCTCTGCAGGCTGCCCGCCAGCTCTGCCGCATTCCCGCGGAAGGGCGCCCACGAGGCGCTGGCTGCTCAGTTTCCCCGGGTCTCACGGTCATGGGCTTTGGAGACAGGTGACTGGGTCCAGGAGAAGCCTGTCACCCACTAGCTGAGTGGCCTTGTGCCCTAGTATCCTTGTGGAAAGTAGGGATCCCAGCTGGACCCCGACATGAGCCCAGACAGGCAGGGTGGAAAAGGGTCTGTCCGAGTTGGCTGTAGGGTAGGGAACTGCAGCTCATTTCTGGGTCAGGGGTCCTTAGTGATGAATCAGTGGCAGAGAGGCCTGCGCCCTCATCCCCCGACCTCCACTGCCCAGGGCAGTGGGAAGCGCCCTGGGCGGGGTGAGGCAGGCCGTCCAACTCTGGACTGGTTGCTTGGCCTGGAAAGTGGGGCTGCCAGGTAGATAAACAGCCAGGCACCCCTGCGCCCCTCTTCCCTGCAGAGGTCATGCAGAACTTCCCCAGACGGCCCGGAGTCCAGCTCAAGGTCATGAACAGGCTCCTGACGATGCCCGATGACCAGCTAGGTAGAGACCCTTCCGCTCCCCTTCCCCAACTTCCCCGGGATCTGGCCCCTCGCTCTCAGCTCTGTGGCAGTGCCCCTCATGCCTCTGCCGGGCTCTGCCCCCATAAGGGCCTGAGGCTGTCTGACCAGCCTGGGTGAGGCCGCTGCAGTTCCGTGTTGCCGCTGTCACTGGCGGTGCGTGTGGCTCGGGATCCAAACAGTTCCCCCCGCCCCCCGGCCTCCCTTCACCCGAGCTTCGCAGCTGCCGAAGAAGACAGGCAGCGCTTCCAGCAGCCCCACTGGCGGGATCCGAGTGGCTGCTCGCGTCCTGGTGTCGTAACCGGGACTGTCCGTTGGGTACATTCCTGGCTGTTCGGGGCGTGAGGACTTCACGCTCTCACCAATGCTGCAAATTGCCCGCCACAGGTGTGAGAGGGCACGTGAGCCCCTTTCCCCGGCACCCTCTGCCGACGAGTCTAATCTTTTTAACTTCGCCAAAACGTGGTTTCATAAAACCTGTCCACTCACCCTCCGTCTCACCGGCCTGAAAATGACCTTCGCTTACTCATCCACCTGTCCACCCACCCACCGGACGGCTTATTCAGTCCTCTGTCAACCCGTTCATCAACCGTCCGTCCGTCTGTCCAGCCACCTGACTATTCAGCCATCCATCTGTCCGTTCCTCTGTCCCTCACCCATCTGCCCACCATCATCCTTCCACAGACGACTGTCCCGTGGCCCCCGAGAGCAGAGACCTCACACTGGCCCTCTGCCTGTCGCCCCCGCCCCATCTTTCCCCGGGCCCCCCTGCAGCAGGGTGCGGCCAGGCGAGAGCCCATGGGAAGGGAGTTTTTTCCTACCTGGAGAAATTAGGGGAGGCTGCTGGGCCCCTCCCCGCAGTGGCCTTTCTTGCCACCCAGGGCCACACCTGCCTCAGACAGGTCTGGAGAGGGACTGGCTGTGGCACGGCTTCCTGGGTGCCGGCACTTCAGGCTGGGGCAGGAGGGGCTGGGAGAGGGGATCGGTGGTGGGGAACCAGCGGGGCCAGGGTGGACCCTCCTCTGCCCGCCCACCACTGCCCCTCACCACTGCACAGCACACCCGGGCAGGAAAGCCCGGGGACCCCAGAGGGCCACCCCCGGGGCAGGCGCCGCCAGAGACTCTAGACAGGTGGGCGGGTCCGGAGCGGTGCTGCCCCATGCTTGTGTGGGCATGTGCGTGCAGCCACAGGAAAGCCCCGGTCGCAGTGCTGTGGCCCTGAGAACGGGATGGTGGGGCGGCCGCATGCCGAGCTCCCCTGCAGACACCGGCCCCCTCTGGTGCCCTAGTCTGGCCTGCACCCCGCCACTCTGCCAGGTTTGCCGTGGCCAGGGGAGCGGGTGGAGGCGCTGGTCGCCATCCTGAAGCGGCACCACAGCATCCTGGACCTCCAGCTGAGCGGCTGCTCCCTGCTGCTGCGCGTCCTGGGCCAAGGTGGGCGCCTGCCCCTGCCTGGGGGCCCGGTGGGGTCTCGGGAGCCAGCACTGCTGCCCGCGCTGGCCCTCGGCAGCTGGCTGCATGGGCCAGGCCGGCCCCTCACCCCTGGGTCCTTCAGCCCTCACGCAGCAAGCACACGGGACCCGCTCTGGCTCGAGTTGGGGGGAGGACGAGGCTGACCTCTACTTCCTGCACGGGAAGCGGAGGGAGGGAGCAGGCTTGCCTGCCGGCCCCTCCCCCCAGTGCCCAGCGTTGGGGGTCGACCCCGGGCTTCTTCCACTGGCCCGAGCAGCGCTGGCTCAGGACCCGGCCGCAGAGGTACCGAGGGACAGCCTGGTCACCACCGTCCTGCTGAGTGTCATGCAGAGCCACCCAGAAGCCCAGCAGCTCGTGGCCACCGTCTATGGCCTCCTCACCATCATCTGCAGCCGGGGTGTGTCTGCCCCCGCCCACCCCGGGGGCCGTGGCGGGTGCCCGGGGCTGGGCCGTGCGGGGCCTCCGGTGGGTTTGCCCCACCTGCTCGTCCCGTCTCATCTTGTCTCCTCTACAAATGTGCACGGGCTCTGACTGGTGCTTTGAGCCCTTGTTGCCCCGCTGCCCTGTCACCTCCCTTCCACAGGGCGCCTGGGCTCCCGAGGCGGTGGGGGGGGGGTAGCGCCCAGGGCTGTATGCCCCTCCCCTCCTCCCACCAGCTGGTCAGGAGCCCAGGACGCTCACCTGGAGGCCTGCAGCGGCCAGGGAGGGGCCGGGGCGGGGTGACAGGCTGGGTCATTTGCCCCACATCATTGATTCCACTTTGGGGAGGGAGGAGGGCACATCGGGGCAACAGGTGTCCATGAGAACGGTCTGTCAGGCACACTGATGTCAGGCCATCCCGCCGGGGACGAGTGTGATCTCACAGGGCTCAGGCCTGCTCCGTGGCCGGGGAGGCAGGGCTGGGTTCCAGGGAAGGGAAGTGACAGCGATAAGGCCCAGCCCAGTAATGGGACGGGTGTGCTGGGACTTGTGGCCCCGGGGATGCCTGAGACTGGCCCCGCCGGGGCCCAGTAATGTGGCCTGCACGACTGCCACGCCCGGGGCCAGTGTGCAGGACAGAGGTGGAGCTCCGGGAAGGCTTCTTGGAGGAGGGCTTCTCCGTGCGCCTAATCCCGGGCCCGCCCGGCAGAGGGCGCTGCGGAGGAGCTGCAGAGGGCGGCGCTGCTGGAGCACGTGGTGGAGCGCCTGGGCACCTGCTCTGGGAACAGGGACGTCTGCCTGGCCGGCCTGGGCCTGCTCTGGGCCCTGCTGGTGGACGGTGAGGGGCCCCCTCCCGGCCTGCCCTTGCCCTCTTCAGAACAAACCACAGCCTGTGCGCACGAGGGCTCTTCGGGAGCCAGGAGCAGAAGGGAAGGAAGGTGGGGAGAGGCCCAGGGGAGGAGCCGCCCTGGGGGGTCCCCTCCGGGGTGCCTCCTGCCCAGGGGAACCGCCAGCTCCCATACCCTGGGGCTTCCCCAGGGTCCCTGGGTTAGAGAGCCGGCCTGCCCTCGTCTGCGCGCCGTCTGCGCGCCGGAGAGGGGCTCCAGCAGGAAGCGCAGAGGGCCCGCCCAGACCCCGTGCTGTTAGAGGGCCGGAGGTTAAAGAGAGAGGCTCTCAGGAGCGACAAGAGACAACGGGGCGGTTACCAGACGGCGGCCAGATGGGAGCCGGCTGCGGGGGAGGGACGGGGGGAGGCGGGGATTACGCAGCGCAAGCAGGTGGTCGCGGCGGAGCCATGGACGTAAAGTAGAGGAAAGGGAGCAGCCGAAGAGCTTACACGCGTGACCCAGGGACGTGAACAGGGCGGGGGCTGCCTGAGGGTGCAGGGCTGCTGGGTGGAGGGGGGCAAAAAAGGGGAAAATCCGGACAACTGTTCTAGCATCGTCAACAAAATATAATTAAGAAAGAAAAAGAAATGGGCCCCAGGCCATGCTGCTCCCTCCCCCGGCGGCCCCACCTGGGTTGGGCAGCGCCTGGGTGGTAGTGTAGCCCAAGGAAAAGAAGGGTCCTATCCAGCGTGGGCCCCAGAACCCGAGCGGGCCCTGCCCACACCCAAGCCCGCCTTGGGACTCTAGGGAATCCCCCTCCCGCGCGCACACTCCCTGGTGGGCTGGAAAGTACCCCCACCCCGCTGCCACCAACACCTTCCCCTTTCGGAGGACAGCCGACCCCCTCCCCAGCCCAGCTCCTGCTGTCCTTGGTGGGAGGCGGAGTTGGGGGCCGGGCATGCGCTCCCGCGGGCACCCAAGGGTGCAGCGTCCCCTGCTCTGCTCCGTCATGGCTCTAGCTGACACTGAGGACAAGGCCCCTTTGGAGAAAGCCTCGGGCATCGTCGCCGAGTTGCTGGCCGCCTCCCCCGCGGACCCGGAGATGGCCGAAGCCGGCTGTGCGGCCCTCTGGCTGCTGTCCGTGCTGGGTGAGCCTCCTAGGGCCCCGGGGGCGGCGGCGGGGGTGCCGGGCCCAAAAGGTGACCGGCTGCCCCGCGCCTCCGCAGGCTGCATCAAGGAGCACCTGTTCGAGGAGGTGGTGTCGCTCTTCCTGCAGAGTATCCGGCTGTGCCAGGACAGGGTGTCACTGGTGAACCACGCCTACCGGGGGCTGGCCAGCCTCGCCCAGGCGTCCGGTGAGCCCGGGGCCCGTGCCCATGCGGGCCGCCTGCCACTGGGAGGGGCGGGCGAGACGCAAGGGGTGTCTGCTAGCTGCCCCCCACGGGAGCGAGACATCACAAGCGGAGAAGAGAAATGAGCTGTAGGCCAGTCATCCAGAGGGGGCTCTGGAGACCCATGCACACGTTGGTTACTTTTTCCGTTTGCTCAACACGTTGCGTGACCCTCCCTGTCCGTGCACACACACAGCACACGCTTTCCTGTGCGCCTCGCACGTTAAAGCCGCCCGCCCGGAGGCAGGCCTATCGGAGCCCCGCCCGCACAGCGCAGCCCCCACGTGCTGCCGGCCCCCCCTCCCCCCAGCCTGCTCCCAGCACAGCCGCCCTTGGCGGGGTCCCCCTGGGCGGCTGCGTGCGCAGGCCTGCGGCTCAATCTCCCACGGCTGGGCCTGGGGAAGGCAGTGGGGCCCCCTTTGCTCCCAGGAGGGTCTACCCTCTCAGGCGGAGTTACCTTGGGCTCCAGGCCTGCCCCCACCCTTCCCAGGGCCCCCACTAAAGTCTGCGTCGGAGGGAAGTTGCTGTCCTTGTGGGGCCAGGACAGGAGCAGAGGCTGAGGTTCCATCGGCCAAAGGGCGGTCACTGGGCTTAGGAGGGGCGGGGCTGTGAGAAGCCAGTGACCAGGAGCCCCCCGAGCTGGAGGAGTCGGGTGAAAACGGGTGAGAACGGTGGCCTGGCCATCTGCCGGCTGTGTGACAGTCGAGCCAACTCCTCGGAGTTTAAGTCTCCCCCAGGTCCCAGGAGGGTGTGTCTGATGTGTCCTCTCTGTGGCACCGACAGTCCCTGCTTACACAGGCCCCACCTGAGATGTGGGGGTGCAGTGGGGCTCCCCAGCCTCCTCCCTACAGGCCGGGCCGCCCTGGTGGGAGCCCGTTTCCACCAGGAAGCGAGGTGGCTGCTGCCTGACGCCTGCAGGCAGGGGTGGGGTGCGGCGCCCTCGGAGGCCCCAGGCTGCAGACCACGGTGCCTCTGCCGGCGGCTGAAGCCTGTGTGGTCCCAGGCACCTCACGCTCTGAACAGCCCTAAGGCCCCAGTCCCCCATCACCCCACTTGCCAGGGGACGCAGAGGTACAGGGAATGGACGTGTCACCTGCCTCCCTCGCCCCCAGAGTTGGCGGCGCTGCAGGTCGTGGTGCCAGAGGCGCATGGTGGCGGCCTGGCCCTTGTCCAGGAGACCTGCGCACGATACAGGGATGACCCGGAGGTGGTGGAGCATGCCTGCGGGCTGCTGGCCCAGCTCGCTGCCTACCGTGAGCGCCTGGAGGGTGGGGGGAGTGGGGCAGAGGGGCTGCTCTCAGCTCCGCCTGGTGGGGGTGGGAGGGGGCCCCTCTGAGATGTGCCTTTCATGTACCAAGTGCCCCAGCCTAAGTGGGAGGGACCCATCCTTGTCCGGGCCCCTCCTGCAAAGCGTCTGAGCTGGGGCCATGGGGCACCGAGGGCCTCACTCTGCCCGCAGGGGACACCCTGTGCGAGCTGGCATCCAGTGGCATCGGGGGCCTGGTCCAGGAGATGAAGGCGCGCTTCTCCTCCAGCCCGGTGAGAGTGGAGGTGCCCCGGCAAGCCAGGCCCCACCCCCACCCCCGTAGCCAGACCGGGCAGCCGGGCCAGGTTCATGCAGGAGTGGCCTGGGTGGAACCCCCGCCCCCATCTATGTGATAAAGGGGAGCGGCAGTCATGCCGCTTCAGACAGTGGGTCAGGTCACAAAGTAGCTCCTTGTGGACCCCGGGACTGTCCGGGGAAAGTGACTCACACAAGTGTCTCTTCTCTCCCCAGGAGCTGGTCTCTCACGCAGAAACCGTGCTGCTGCGGCTGGAAGCGGCCGGGCTACCCTGCCAGCTGGGGGGCTGCGGGCTTGGGCCTGAGGACGCGGACACCCCTGCCCAGAGCTGCCCACCCGAAGGGTGCTCTCCTTAGGGCTGGGGGTGGGGTGGCCGTGGTGCTGGAGTCCAGCCTCAGCCCTGACAGGATTGGGTGGCCACCATGCTGGACACAGCAGTCCTTCTAGACCATTCTGAACAAGGGGAAGAAACAGGCTCCACCTCAAGTAAAAACCTTTATTTTCAAATATTTCCCCAGTGGGTTCGGACCTTTCTGTGCCCGTTGAGGGGTGCAAAGGAGCCTTGGGCTCCCCGCTCGTTCTCAGGGGCCCTGGGCCAGGCCACCTGAGGCCAGCACGTCTGTGCCCATGGTGGAGGCACTGCCACACTTGGGGCCACCGTGTGCCCTGACCTTGTTCAGCTTGGCAGGCGGCGGAGGTGGGGACAAAAGAACACTGCCGCCAGAAGTCTCCACATCCAGAGGTGGCCACAGAGAACTCCCGGGTGGGGCTGTGGCTGAGCTGACGCAGACACGGGCCTGGGCGCCTCAAGTCCAGCAGCGACAGAAGGAAAAGGGCTCCCTGAAGGGAGGTGCGGGACCCAGTGGACAGCTCGGTGCTTCCTGCCCTGGGACATAGTGGTGGCAGGAGGGCGCGGGCGCAGGCACAGCCCCAGCCCCCATCCTGACATCCCGATGCTGGGCCTCGGCCAGGCGCCCACCCGGGTGCCCGCGGCCACCTGCTGTGCGCGGCCTGCTCCCCCAGGCAGGGCTGGGGCTGGGACGGAAAGGTCAGAGGGAAGAGGTATTAGCAGCGGGTGCGCCCCCGTCCCCTGCTGCCACGATTCTGTCTCTGCTCTGGGGAGATCTGATCTGCCCCATGATGTGGTCGCAAGTGGCTGTGGCTGGAGACGCTGTCACGGGGTGTAGCGTCCCTGCCCCTCTTTGGGGCGGTGGTGGCGGAACGTCCGCCCTGGGCCATGTGCTCCCACTCCTTCTTCACCGAGACGTACAGCTTCATCGCCACCTGGGCGTCCTGGACCTGGACGACACGGAGGCTCGTGACTCTCCCAGCAGGCAACATGCACGGCCACGCGACAGGCACTGGGCGAGTGCGGGGGGAGCAGAGCAGCGCACCGGAGGGGCCAGGCGATGCGAGGGGCAGGGAGGCGCCTCAGGGGGCGGCAAGAGTTAGGAGCCAGGAAAGTGTGTGCTGAGCCTGACGCTGGGGCTCAGGGTGACAGAGCGGCCAGGGCCCAGAGGGCCAGAGGCCACAGCGCGGTGGGGGCTGGGTCCTGGGGCCAGCGGCCTGGCACCCATACTCCTCAGCATGTCACCAGGGCCTGTCACAGAGGGCCAGGGGCAGAGCTGGCCTGGGCCTCACAGCCCTAAAGCCCTTCAATGTGGACTGGGGACTTTCTCTCTCAACAATGACAGAGGTTTTCCAGTGTCATGCTAATTAGTGTGACAAGCAGCCCGGACTGAACCCTTAACAAGCCCACCACGCCCACCAGTTCAGTGGCCCAGCAGATGAGGCGGTGCCCCTGCCCCAAGGACGCCACCCAGGACCCACTCACCGAGCAGTGCTCTGCCTGCTGCACCCGGACCCCCAGGATCTTCTGTGCCAGCAGCTTCAGGGACGGCCTTCCGCTCTGCGGGGACAGGGGATGGCACAGAGCCACGTCGGGCAGCGGTCCCCCAGGCGCGGCTGGGCCACGGGCGCTGTCCCCCACCCAAGCAACCCTCACCGGAGTGCCTGCGGCCGGCGACGTCCTGCCGGCAGCTCGCGTGGGGCCGGCCCTGCCCTCCGCACCCACTGGCGCATCAGATCCGAGGTAGAGAGTTGGCCGCGGCCACACCCACTTTTATGGGTGGCCTTCAGGGCTCTACTTCTTCCTTTAAGGCCCCTTTCAGTTAAAGGACAAACGAAGCCCCTTCAGCCCCCCACGCAGCCCCCAGGGCCGGAAGCAACGCTGCGTGGGCCAGGAAAGCACCTTCACTTGGCTCTGGAAAGGTTTGTACTTCTGCGTGTCCCGAATCTTCTTTTTCGGGTGATCGAGGAGGAGCACCTAGAAGGAGGGACAGTGTAGGTGGCCGTCATTTTCAGTTTGTAGCTGTGACTTTTTTTCCCAACGGCCTCTTACGAGGAATTACAACATAACACACATGAATAAAACAAGAAACTGATGTGAACTCGAACTTCTGAAAAAATTCTCCCAATGACTCAAGATGACGCCCAACAGTGAGAGCCACACAGATAAAAGCAACATAGGGGAACCGGGGAAGTGGCGGACGGCCAGTCTCCCGTTAACCAGTGGCCAGCCTGTTCTCG
The DNA here is from genome assembly GCA_004026545.1 of Mormoops blainvillei. Lineage (NCBI taxonomy): Eukaryota > Metazoa > Chordata > Mammalia > Chiroptera > Mormoopidae > Mormoops > Mormoops blainvillei. The sequence continues at coordinate 775 of PVJD01008212.1, read as the reverse complement.
GGGTGGAGCTGGCGTCCCGCGCAGCGAGTGCGGCAGGGAAGGGGCCGCTGCAGGTCTTCAGGAGGGAGCACGGGCCGAGGCCGGGGGCGGGGGAGGCCTCGAAGCAGGAACGCTGACTACACGAAACACCTCGGGAGGCAGAGCACCGGGAGCTCCCCACGGGTCAGGGCTGTTTTCCAAAGTGGCGGAGACCCTGCAAGAGCAGTCCCCGGCTGCCCGAGCACGCTGGGCTCCATGGGACACGGTGTGCGTGGCCCAGCTGGGCATCTGGTTCTTGTCAGGGCAGACCCTCAAGGAGCAGAGGCCGGAGGCCACGCCCCCTGGGACTCCAGAGGGGGACCCTCTGAGCTCGCCTGCCACCCGACATGTGTCCGTCCCACAGCAGCTGAGGGGGCTCTGCCTGCGCAGGTGGAGGTGGTGGCCTGGCTGTGTCCCCGTGGTGGGGTGCTTGTGCAGTGGGTGGGGCCTCAGTCTTACCACCTGGGGGCTAAGCGAGAACCCTGGGCCTGTGTGCAGAATCACAGGTCTCTGGGGAAAGATGCCCAGCCCAGCTCCTAGAGCCCAGGGCCCAGGTAAAAGACTAACCAATGAGGTGCAGGCAGGCAGGGGGTGGGGAGGTGGGGGCAGCGGCACCTTCAGGTCATTATGCAGCGCGTGTCCAACGAGAACCCGGCCTCGCAGCATCTCCGCCACTTCCTTCTGAACAACTTCAAATTTTTCTCCTGAAATCAAACCGGAAAAGTAGCTCCAAGTGACAGTAATTCCCAGGCATTCT
>PVJD01008211.1:0-74924 GCA_004026545.1 Mormoops blainvillei | reverse complement strand
AATGCTATGCACTTATCAACTTTCTAACATCATACTTATGATTTTACCAGTACTTGTTATTTTAGAGAATCTTAAATAAACAGCTTCTACTTGATTTGTGAGTAGATTTCTAGAAATTTCTGGAAGTATTAAGAACTTGTATAAGCCAGAATAGGCTGAGTTGGCTGAAGTAATAAACAACTGCTGAATCTCAATGACTTAACACTATACAAATTTATTTCTGAAAACCATTTATGTTAAATGTCTACTGTGAGGCCTTGCAGTGATATTGCAGTCACCTGTAGTCCTTATCTCACTATGCACTTCCATAAGGACAAGGAAGGAGGAAAGGACCTTGGCACATTGTGTACTATCTCTTAGAGCTAGAGGGATGCATACAATTTTAAATCACATTTAGTTGGCTAAAGGATATGACCTGGCTATGCGTAACTTCAAAGTGTCAGGGAGGTGATATGCCATTTATTGGCCAAAATAAGGGAAAATATGATATGTGTGAACATCTCTAATGACCATTGCAGGGCCATAGCCCCTTTTCAAAGCACCCATGAGAGTATGCCTAGAAAGAATACTACCTTTCAGATGAAATTATTTTACTAAGAGATATTTCATCCAGTGCCTATAGAGGCTCATTGGCCCAGAACAAATTAGAATTTTAATGTAAGTGAGCAAGTGTACTCACAACATGACTAGAATATGATTCTCCATTATGAATTGGTAAGTGTGAGAAGAGATTGTAAAAACTTCTCATCACGGAAGTTTCTATTAGGGTTGCACTTGGGTTCTCTATGTTTGTATACAGAAAATCTAGTATCTTTTTAATGTGAACTTTAAATGGTGAAACTGTTTATATAATGCATAAGTAATCACAGGTATTTATTGTGTAAACATATGCTATTTAATGAGGGATGAGTGATCAATGGTGGTGGCCATTGTGACTATGGATCTCTGTATACTTAGTATATACATTGGATGACCTTTGAATACACAGCACATGGATTTTTAAAGTTTTAAGTTGGAGTATTAGAGTATTAGAATAGGGACTACAAGAAAGCTTATTCATAATTTTTCAGTTATGTGCAACATAATACTTTACTATTACTGTATAAAGTTTGGCTTTATCTGTTGTATCCTGAAATTTCAAATTCCATGGAAAATCATTTTATTTGATGACATTAAAGTGTGGTCTCTAGGGACTGGTGCAGAAGACAATCCAAGTGGTAGACTGAGGGCTCCACCCACTTAGCTGTATTCCTCTTTGGCAATGTTGGCCCCTGAATCTCCAGCTACTGTTGTGTGCTTCAGCTTTCTGCACTCTTAGGAATGGCTACTTCCCAGATGACTTCCTGAGACCTACTGTGAACACATGCAGTACCCAAGTTCAAGCCTCTGCTAGTAGGTATGAAGAAGTAGAAACTTGCAATTTTAGCAATTGCCTACATATAGTAACTATATACTATATATAGTTACATATACATGTAATATATGCAATATAAATATATTTTGCATATGTTATATTTATATGGTCCATTTCTTTAATATGACTTGGGTAGCCAGAAAATGTATGCTTAGCTTTTATTTATTTAAAGAATTTTCTCTTTTATTGATTCTGGAGAGAGGGAAAGGGAGGAAGGAAAAGAGGGAGAGAAACACTGATTGGTTGCCTTTTGCACACACCCTGACTGGGGACCAAACCTGCAAACCAGGCACGTGTCCCGATCACGAACCAAACCCATGACCCTTCAGTCCGCAGCATGACACCCAACCAACTGAGCTACACCCATCAATGCTGTGTACTTAGCTTTTAGATTCCAGGTGTTGAAATTAAAGTTACTGAAAGCTATAGTTTTTAGTGGAAGGGAAAATATAGACCTTTGAGATGGCATTAGAAGTAGCATTTGTGTTATTATTGTTTTAATGTCAGTACATCAATATTAATAATGCTAATCTCAGTGTGAGTCATTCTATTTTGTTAACAATAATTATGTTGGTGATGCTTGTAATAGTTATGAGTCAATAGATGGTAATTGCATTGACTACTGCATAGTAATAAATATTAAAGGATAATTTTATGTTAAATTTCAGAAAGAAAGTAAAATATAAAATTGGGACTAAATAGCTATTAAGGATATAAAATAAAGGGTGTTTGAGAGCGTGATGTACTTGATTTCAGTTTCCCTATTTATCATGACTAAAATGAATTTCAGAGTACTGAGTAATCAGTAGACATAAAATTACCCCAAAGCTCTTGAAAACTGCAAAAACATTAGTGGCACCAAAAAGCACCCAGTGCATTACTGGTACCTACTATGTTGTATTTGAGCTGATCAACTTGGACTTCAGGCATTTAAGTATGCCACTGTTACTTTGACTTTTTGGATTCTTCAGAAAGGACACAGAAAGGAAAATGATGTTTATCAGAATTGCTTCATCAATGTGCAATCAAGTATGTTCTGTTATTTTCACAAGAACTGACCTTCCACAGTGACTATCAAATATTGTATATTTCTGTGTATGCCCGTGTGAGCGCATGCACACATGTAAAGATGAAACTTTCCCATCAATTTATGTTAAAATATCAAAATTCAATTTCTTCCTGAGATTTTACACTACAAAATATATCAGTTCATTTTGACAGCTTTCAGGTAGGCTGCACAGTATGGTCTCTGCCACACCTGTCATTCACAGGCGACCATCTCAGGGACTTATCTGAAGAGTCTGGTCTCCTAGTGATGACCTCAGTGCTTGCCCTCCACTTATTCCCCTCTCCAGCTTTCTTCAGTCTTCCTGCAATACTAGGTTTTCCTGGGAAGCTGCTTTATTTCCATTATTCCTTAATTCACGGATTTTACTTATAAAGATGCACTTCTATGTACGTTACGTTTCAGACAAGCCTGGTGGGTAGGTGAGACATACATGGACAAGCGTGTGCATGTCTTAGTGCTCACAGCAAGGGTCCTTTTCTAGTCCTTACCAAACACCATATGCAGATGGGATGAGTGAGGAAAAGAGGTGTTAAAGAGGTTAGGCTCAAGATGGAGTCACTCGTGCTAAATCCCACGTCAGCAACCAAAACTTGAACTAAATTTCTATGACCAGTCTTCCAGAAAAGGAAGGCTGAGGCCAACCAATCAGCACTTGCCTGTCAGCACAAATTACCTGACTTGGCTCCAAGATGTCTCCTTGCTTCATATAAGGAAAGTAACCGTGCTTTAACTGACCAATGAGTGCCCAGTATCAATTCCTTGTTCCTGTTCACTTTGGTCCATACAAGTCTCTTGCTTTGTACAGCTCTTCAGGGTTCCTCTCTATCTGCTGGATTAGATGCTGCCCAATTCACGAATCATCGAAAGCTACTAGATTAGCATAGACTGGGGCAAGCTTTTCTTTTAACACAGGCAAGGACTTGAAAACATTGTAGGTGGGCTGGGCACAACCAAGGTCATGGGAGTGAAATCAGTATGGTCCAGAATGGAGATACGCTGGGTCATACTTCTCTGTATATCATCAATTAAAGGAATGAATCATTTTACTGTGTCATACAAATTAAGGTTGAGTCTACCTACTCACATTGAAATGAGGTATGGAAACACTTAGGCAGATAACTTAAAAAAATTGCTCCCCATTTACTTTAATTTTCTAGATATTTCAGGCAAATATGTATTTTAGGTCATGAATTATGCAGAAATTTCTTCAATTCATCATTATACTTTTTTCCCTGAGCTTGTCACAAATATAGAACTTGGGTGAAATATAAAAGAAATTGAAATGTGTGTCAGAGATTTAGCTTTCTCTTGGATTTATCTCTTATTATTCAGACTGCCATCTAATTTCCTTTGGGATATCATGATTTTGTTTACATCCAAAATACATGGCTGTTTGCTTATTTTCTCTGGCATTGTATTTGATATTGGCTGCAGATTTTTGGAAAACTTTTTGATATTTAGGAATATCACTGGTCATCTACAAAGAGATAATACTTATATTCTTTGACATTTTTTATCTAAATTTTAAAGTTTTTCTTTCACAGAACTGTTCCCTATTAATTGAGATATAATGTCGGAAAAGCCCAGACTAGTCTCCTTAGCCAAGAGAATTAAGAGAAAGGATATTGTACGTAACATAAGGAAACCATGCCCAGCCGAATCTGCATTTTGTGCATTTGTGTTGTTAACTATTTGGGGGTATATAATGTTTCTAACAAAATAATGAAGTCGCATCATGGAATTTCAGAAGAACATGGGAAATTATCTCATTTTCTAATTCTCCCCTTTGACTCTTCAACTCCTTCTCCATGATGTGGAGAACCCGGGTTTATTTTGGTTAGGCTGAGCGTTACCTTTGCCCTGGATCCACTGGCTGTTTAGTGTGTGTGTTGTTTGGGAAGAAGGAGATGGGAGCGAACATTTTGATTTTAAAGATTTTTCTTGGTGGTGAGATCCAGATATGTAAAGAGAATGCAGCTTTCTCAACGTTTTACCCTTCCAACTTCAAGCAAGCTGTACACATTCAACCCATTCAAATGAAAAGCCAGGGTGTACCTCTGAGACTTCCCCACAAACAGCACGCTCCTCTGGGAGATAATTGAGACTTGAGCTAAATAAAGAGCAAGCCATTCTCACCGAAAACTTAAAAAGAACTCAAGCCGGAGTTCCAGTAAAATCTTCACATTTTTTTAAGTAACAAATCTTCCTCCTACACTTTGATAAGGTTCAGATGTCTCCTGAAACCTAGTGTCATTTTGCTGGTTCCCACCTGCTGAGACAGACTAGCTGGCGAAGGAGGAAACCGAGTAAGACTTAATCAGGAGTATTTACCTAGAAGTGAGTTGAGGTAATATCACTGCAAAGAATACCAGACCCTTGTGAAAGAAGTCAAGGCCACACACAAGGACACAATTCACATCAGAAGGGCACAGTTAATGCAAAGTAAGGTTTAGGCTGGGATCCTATCAATGCTCTCCATTATCTCTGGATCAAGGAGTTGCTGATTAATGTCTCCTCATCCTCCTTGATTTGGTCTCCCTACACCTCCAGCTTTTCTCTCTCTAGGTCCTAATTCCAATTCTACATTAGGCCAGTGAACTTCACCCATTTTCTTAGATACTTGCTCTTTTTCACCACTAAGCTTCATTCACACCCTCTGCCTAACTGTTCTAGCTCAGAGAAAAGGCACTTTATTTTTATTTATTTTTTATTGATTGATTTTGAAGAGAGAGAGATAGAGAGACTGACTTGTTTTTTCATTTATTTATGCATTCATTGGTTGAGTCTTATATGTGCCTTGACTAAGGATCAAATCTGCAACCTTGGCATATAGGGACAACGCTCTGCCCAACCAAGCTACTTGGCCAGGGCAAGGGACACTTTGTTTAAAGGGAGAGGCCAATGTGCTAAGGAGAAATGTGGAAGATGCTTTAGCATCCAACTAAGATTTTCTAGTTGATGTTATTAGGAATGTTTAAACAACATTGACAAAAAGAGAACCTTCAAGGAACAATGACTAATTGCTGTCATCGTTGGGTAGGAGTTATAAGTGTTTATAACTTTTTCTTATCAACCACATAGTCAGTCTGCATTTTAGAAAGACATGACAAAAATGTTAACCTTGAGTTCCTAGAGCTTACTTAGAGGATAGTTACTATTCAAGGGAGGGACACCAATCTATTTATTTCTCTAGATTAATGTTACTCTGGACCAAGTAACATTATCAAAGAGCGGTGAATGGCTTTAAGTGAATTATACCTTGATTTCCTGCTCTTTACACAGTGTAAAATTTTTACCCTTTATGAAGCACTGATCTGTAAGTGGCCATATTTTTTAAGGGGTGTTGTTAAATATGATCCATAGTTGATGGCCCTGCAATTTCACTCGTAGATATGTTGCCAAGCGAAACTCCTGTACTCTTTCAACGGCAGATGGAAACACAGTATTTATTTGTGAACAGTACGTGATTCAAATCGGAACGGCACAGTTAACGAACTAAGGTTTAGGCTAGGATCCATCACTGCTACCCATTAGCTTTGGGTCAAGGAGATGCTGAATCAACATACGTATGGTAATATGTATGAATCTTTGCTTTAAAATATTTTGAATGGCGACTTTTTAGAGCAGTTTGAGATTTACAACAGAGTTGAGAGGAATGTACAGGTATTTTCCATGTACCCCTTACTTTCATACGGGCATAGACTTCCCATTATCAGCATCACTCACTGGAATGGTGCATTCGTTACCAAGGAGGAACCTACACTGACACGTCAAAATCGCCCAAAGTTTATAGTTTACCTTAGGTGCTGTCTTGGTGTTATATGTTTTATGGGTTTGGATAAATGTATAATGACATGTATCTGTCATTATAATGTCATACAGAGTACTTTCAAAGCCTTTAGAATTCTCTTTGCTCTGCCTATTCATTTCCTTCTCCCTCGGCAGCCACCGATCTTTTTATTGTCCTCACAGTTTTGCCTTAATGTGAATGAATCTTAATGTAATATTAAGTAAGAAAGTAAGTCCTAAAAATGACATACAAAATGACACCCATGTTTAGAAAATTGAAAACACCTAAAATAATAAAAAATACAAATTTAGGGGTACATATAAACGTAATGTACTTATATAAAAAGGAAACAAAGAATGAGAAATAGCAGGAGATAGTTACCTTTGGTGGAGGGAGACTGTACGTTAGGTTAAATCAGGACCACAGAACTGGTGTTTAGAAAAATTCCATTTTTAGTGACCAGAGTAAAATTCATTATGTCAATGGCTTTAAGAAACTTTATGATTCAATGTTTTGCTCTCCATTACCGACATGGGAAACAATAAATCATATTCCCCAATGAATCCCTTAGCTAACATTCGTCTCTCTATCCATACATAAACAGTGAGGTTTACCATTTAGAATTGTGATGGCATCTGCGTAATTCAGAATGAAAAGTACTTAACCATTTTGGATGAAAGCAGGAGTTTTGGGTCTGAACAAAGTCAGTTCTTCCATTTATTTCCTGTACCGTCACACCCTGAGGGTACAGGCTTGTAAAAGGAGATGGACCTTTGAACAAAACAGGCTTTGTTGGGAAGGCCTTAGGATTTTCTCTGTTTTTTTTACCTCACCCTTGATAAATAGCACCGTATTGTGCACGGGCAGAAGGAAAGCGTGAAATTGTATTTCCTTAACTACTCTAAGCCCATAAAGTTTGGATTGGTTCCTTAGGTTGATCCTAAAGCTGTAAAAACCTCCAAGCCCTGGATGACTTATAAAAGCCTACTATAACCTTAGATTTTACTCTCCTGATCTGCCTTTAACCAAATAGCTGACCCTTTTTTAAATTGCTTTTCAATGACCACAGTACAACTAACAGTCATTTCCTTCCTTGTGGGATCTTGAAGAAATAGGCTGCATCAATATATCTAACACATGGACTGTGGCCCTGGGGCAATTACTGAATAACTGAAGATAATCACCTTTTCTGAAATATTTTGATATTTGTAGAAAAAGAAGATCTCTTCTTTTGACATGAATTATCTAAATGACTCTTGTTAACCTTTCATTTTGTTTGGTATGCATAGTCACAGCTAAAATATTCTTATGACTTGCTGTAGTCTTGCTTTCAAATCTCATTCAGTGGTTTCTGACCGCTTTTATTTCTTCATAAAAGTAAAACCAAAAAAGCTATGATTTTTCTTACCAATCTTAAATTCTATACAACGATGTTTATTGAAATCTTCTTAACCCAAGCCTAACTTTAATCTTGTTCAGCTATCCCAGGGATTAGCTCAATATTTTACAAACTCATCTCATTTAAATTTAATTTAATCTCATTTAAGTTAAATTAAATAAATTTAATTGTGAAAAGCCTCACTAAAAGGCAAAAAAAAAAAAGCTCAGGAAGTATGATAATATATACGCTTTACTGTGCACCTATTGTGTGCAGGGATTTTAAAATGCATTATCCCAAGTAATCTTCACAGCAACTGTGAGATAGGTATTTCATATTGAGAGAGCAGAGGCTCACAGAAGAGATTGAACCTATGACCTAGCTTGTTTTGACACTTTGCCTTCCCAAACACTAGGCTAAATCCCAAACAGACTTTTGCTCCTATGTGAGGAAACAAAACTGACCTAAAAATGTCGCTTGGAGACTTGGTCTTATATAATTGTATACTTGAGAGGCTTCTGTTCTATGTTTGCTTATTCCAATATATCCCCAACAGACACAAAATGACTCTTCAGTTCTGCAATGCCAAATCTGGAAAGACTGTCATTTTGACCCTCTCAGATATCACACATTGAATTTATTTGTTTTTCTGGACTGGCCCTTGAAGTGTTTGTCTAGCAGGTTGGCTCTGCAAAGGCTGGCTGGCTTTCGTTACTTCAAAGGATGAAAATGAGAAAACCTCGAGCACAGCCTTAAAGTTCCAGAGAGCCAAAAGAATTGCTTGCCATCTCTGTCTTGTATGTTTTATGTTGGAGCTCTCCTTAGTTTAAGGAGAGACATCAAAGAATAACAATAATAATGATCATCATCATCATCATCATAATAATTAAGAAAGTAAAGATGCACTGTGTGTTCCATGCCAGGCACCTTCACCAGGCATTCTATGCCCTTTCCCAACAGCACCTGTGAGGTAGGGATCCTTATTATCCCTGCTTCACAGATGAAGATACCGAGGCACAGATACTTAAGTAAATTACCAAAGTTCACATAAATTAGTAGACTCACCACTGGAATCTAAACTATTGATTCTACAAGTTGTATTTTAACCTCTAAACATTAACTTTGAATAAGTGTACCTTATGCAGAGTGACACTGTTAAAAGCTTTGTGTGGTTTCCGCTTTTCTTTTTAAGTTTTTAAATTGTATTCTGGTTTCTGCTTTAAGTCTTGACTTTTATTTTTACAGCCATGTCCTTTTTTGCTTACTGATCAGCTTGCCTCCTTTCCTCCTGTTTATCAACCCTCAGGAACACAGTGTGGACTGTCCCGGCCCTGGGAGAGAGGGTGATCTGACACGAGCAGGCTTTGTTGCTCAGTGCAACATAACAGAATCCTCACTAGCAAGTTCACAGGCTCTTCCCCACATAAATAGCAATGTGACCTTCTCATAGAATCAAGGACGTGCATGTGATCCTAGGTAATCCTGTCTCTTTATCTTCATTTCCTATTCAGATTATCAAGCTTTAAATTTTACGATGGGAGTGCAATAAATAAAACTTGCAAACTCTTTGGGATGGTACAGCTTTGGGGAGTAAAAGTAAAATATTCCTTAGGACTGACTTCCTTATCACAACTGATAATCAAGACAGATGCTGATTCTACCCAAGGGCAGAAGCTTCACCCTGAATACACCAGTTATGATAAAAAACTAAAATATTTCTCATAACCTATCCACACTCTGCAGAATGCACATCAACTACTCAACATTTGTACAATAGGACCAAGAAAATAACACGCGGAAGCCCCTAATGAGAGTGTGTGCAGTGATCCATCTGTAAATATAGCTTGTGTACAGTATAATTGTGTGGATTTGGAAGGAAAAAAAAAGGATTATTTACAGGACTTTCTTGCAGATGGTGCATGGCCAGCATGCTATTCAGGCTACAACTTCACTGGGTCCACATTTTCATGACAGTGGTTGTTTAGCCATCTGAACTCTGTAATTAATACAACAGCAAATTCATTTAGAAAAAAGTCTGTCCTGTCACATCCACTTGATGATATCTTTTACCTTGAGAATTATCAGTGATAAAGGTCAATGAGCTAAAAGTCATGCTCATTTTATTAGCTGTGACCCCCCACCCCCTTTTCAGAACTTCTTTAGCAAAGACTGCATTTCGTAGCCTCAGCATTTTGGCAACTTGGTGTCAATGATGCCTCATGTCTCTGTGGGGCCAACAGAGCTGCAACTCTCTGAAGCCAAGGGATGCCCTTGGAAAGGCAAAAATTCAGGTCCAGAAGTGGGGGTGGGATTGGAGAGGATCATTTAGATGAAGGTGGGGAGGCTCTGCAGGGAAACTGCCTTCCAGATGGAAGTCGAAGAGAAGGAGAAATGCTTAGCAGTAGAAAGATCCCTGGGTTGGTGGTTCAGGGTTTGCTATAATAAGCTGTGAGAAAACAAGTCCTCTGTAAGCTCTATTATAAAAATGCTGATAATGAATTGCTTATTTAAAGGTGTGTTGTGAGGACCAAATGCAATGATACTTTGTGAAGGGTACTGAAATGTTCTCATTAAATTCCATGTGCATGAGATTGTGCTAAGCGCTTCAGGGATGAAATATGAGTAATACTTGTATTTTCACCTCAAGCTAATTAGGTAGATAAAACAAGCACCTAAATAAAGACAACTGGTAGATCGCAAAACTAATACATTGTCCGTGTAAGTAAAAGAGTGATTGTCATCACTCAAGACTGGTTGTCTCTAGAGCTGTGGCTCTCAAATCTGGTTGTGCCTTAGAATTGCCTGGGAGTTTATAAAACATAACCATGCCCAGGCCCCAGGCCAAGAGACTTTGATTTAATTAGTCTGGTCTGTTCCAACCTCTTTCGCAGCATATCCTCATTAAAAAAAAAGTTTCCCTGTTGTTTCTAATATTCAGTGCTTCCCAAACTTGAACTTCGCCCGAGTTAACTGGAGTGCTGGTTAAACCTCAGCGGCTCTCCCCGCCCCAGGGTGTTCTGATTCACTAGATCTGGGAGAAAGGGCGAGAATTTATAGGGAACAAGTTCTCAGGTGATACGGACTGTCTATAAACCATAGATCGGAGCCAGGACATGCATTTGATTTTATTGTTAATGCTGTGAACTCAGTCCGCATATTTATTTTTTTCTGGCTCGAGAAAGCAGGTGGATACCAGAGTCTGCCCTTTGGTCAAAAGGTAGGAATAGTCTTACAGTTGGGAAAATCAGCCCTGTTTGACCAAATAAAGGCAACATCACTTGATTGAAGAAATAAACTCACTGACAGAAAAATGTCTCCACATAGAGGGAGGTTGCTTACAAATGTGCTAATTTGCAATTATCCTTTAAGAAGAGAAGGCATTGTTTAAAGACACCTGGTACATGATTTCATGTTCAACAAAGCAGATTTTGAGAGAAAGTTTTAGATTTGGAAAGGAAATCAGATTCCTTTTTTTCTGGAAATTTCTCCCAAAGCAACAGAATGAATGATTCACCTTTCCAAATCCTTGGGTATTAGAATAGCTAAAGCAACATAGCATAATTTTTAGAAATAGAACCCTATCAAACTTTCACAGCCCATGTAAGATGTTACTGAGAAAATGTGCAAAATTGATCATGTCTTTATTACTTAAAGAAGGGCACTCAAGGTTGATTTAAGTGTTAAAATGTATGAACTATTTCCCAAAGAGGGTAAATCATAAATGACTATGAATAGCGGTTATAGGAGACTCTAGGGCTTCAGTCACCTTGAAATTAGGAAACTGAAAAATTTTCCTTGCCGATTTCTTCTTGGGGGTGGAGAGTTGACAGCTGAGGCTTTGCAGATATGTGGAAGGAATAACATCAGTGAGTGGGAAGAGCTCACACTCTCCTATTTTATCACCTTTTTTCATCATAAATATAGTTTATGAGTGAAACACAGGAGGATTTTGGCCAAGGCATCCTTTTTACTTGTCATGTCCCACCAATCATAGACTGACAGGGGAAAAAGGGGTTATTTAACTGTTATCATCAAAATAAAGGGAAATCTCAGAAAAATTTATATCAGATGAGCTGAATTTTATACATGAAAAATAAAAGCAGCAATACATTAACTTACCCTTGTATTGCAGTGGAATATATAAAGCTTAAGTAGGATTTTATAGATTTGTTTCTTCATTTAGAGTCAGACGAGTGGACGATACATAGTCTTTCTGGACCTGAATCATATTAGTTCAAGTGTCACTGCTTAAGGCAAGACCATTATTAAAAAAGGCTGAAGGTAGTTCAATAGGATATAATGGTGATCATGTAAAGCAGGCATTGTACTATAGATTGTATAGTCTATAATGTTCAGAAACCAATTTTTAAGATACACTTAAAATAAGACAAAAGACTATACAAATTATAAAATAAATACTAAAGTGACATCATAGGTACAGCCATATTTTATCTCTTTGTCAAATTTACAGTGAAAACTTGCCACAACAAAGTTCTATTTTTAGATAGGGACTTAGAAAACACTTGTAAACTTTGTTCTCTGGGCTGGTTGGAAACCGGTCATACAAATTGACCAATGGTAGTACTGTAGAGGAAATCAAGGCTGATACCAAAGATGAAATGCTAATTGTCCTGACTTATGATGTAAATACATCTCTCTCACCTCTGTAAACCCTTTTCGCGCCAAATCTATACTACGCCTCCCAATGCCCTCCCCCACTTAGCCCAGCATAAAAGGAATGCGGGGCTATTGTTCTGGGCTCAGAATTTGGTGTTTGTCTCCTCTGGGCCCATGCATGTAAATAAAGATTGTGCTCCTAACCCCTCAGTGTCTGGTTGTTTCATTTTTCCGTAACAGTACATGTGAAGTCTGGCGTTTTCGAATTGATCTTCATTCCTGGGCCTTCAAGGTCAGTATTCTTTTTGGCACCTCCCCCCAGATACTCTTGCTTTTATCCAGTGTACGGTCCCCACTTCTTCCAGGGCCTCATCCTCTTCTCTCCGTGCCCACGTTCTCCTCAATTATTCCCACATAGCTTCAGTGATAACTTCTGTATTGGTGACTCCCAAACTCTACATCCCAGACCTGGATCAGCTTCTTAAACTCATACATGAGACTATTGCCTGGGTTAATCTTACTTAGCTCTGTTTTGTGGGTACTTGAGTTCAATGTTTTAATAAGCAAAGCTTGTTCATTTTTTGCATTACCTATTTTGATTAGTGGTGGTATGATTCTTGTTGCTCAAGATAAAAAACTGATGCTTTTCAAGGACCACCCCTTCTTCACTGTCTTCAAATGGCCATTAGCTTCTGTTAGCTAATGAGACATTCAACTCAAATGTCTCTAGAAGCTCTTGCCATTATTATTTCTTTAAAAATGTTAATTTTGTTAAATTTAAAAAATACAGGAAGTCCAAGAAAAAAACAATCATGCCCCTTATGTTGTTCCCATTTATCCCACTTCTACTGCTCCCACCCTGCTCCCACCACCCTTCACCTGGCCTAGTCCAACAGTCTCCTCATTCCCTCTGTCTCTACCTTTGCTTCCCTGTGGTCTGGTGTTTACACAGAAGCCAGATTATTTTAAAATATAAGTCAGGTCCAATCAATCCTTGCTCACAGTCCTCTCTTAGCTTTTTTATCTCGTTCAGAGTGAAAACCAAACTGCTTACCAAAGCCTGCAGGGCCCTTCAGAGCTCTCCGACTGTCCCCGCGCTCCTTCCCTAACCCTCCGACCTCACCTCCTACCTCCATCCCTCTGGGTCTTCTTTGTGGTTTTGGAAGATGCCAACCAAGTCCTGCTTTAAGGTCTTTGTCCTTGCTTCTCCTTTTGCCTGGGGTCCTTCTTCCCTTAGAGAGCTCTGCGACGTGCTCCCTCCCTTCCTTCACGTCTCGGCTCAAATATTACCTTATCGAGAGGACTTCTCTGGTCGCCCTCTCTCACTCCCACCCTAAAGAACTTCACGTCTCCCTTATCCAGGGTGAACATGCTATTTGTCATCCAAACAGAAGACTTTTGAGGGTGAAACAGAGCCCAATCAGATAGGAGGCTGGAGCAAGATTCCTAAATAGGGACTGGCCCTGGCAAACTGGGACATATGCTATGGTTATCTGGTTCTTAGGGTTTTTTTTTCTTTGTAGCTCATATTATCACTCTCTGACATAGTACGTATTTACTTTTTGTGTGTTCTGTACGTCCTCTACTTTTCACAAGCTCCTTGAAGAAAGGGACTTTTGTTTTCTCTGCTGTTATATCTTCAGAACCTTGGATAATGTTTACAAATACATAAAGAGTATGTAATAAAGATTTTTAAATACTATAAATTAATAAATCCATATTCCCAGCATCCAGAATTAGACACTGCTAACATCTTTGCGCATCAGTTTTCATTTTTATAAAAATGATAAACATGTATTATCAAAATTAATGCTGGAAAGTGCAAAGCCCACCCTTTCCTAAGTCACATCTCTTAGAAATTCACACTTAGTAAACATCATTCTAGATATATTCCTTGAAAATAGATGGAAGGATAGACGATAGAAAAATAGAAGGACTTCGATAAAAATTAATTCATATTTTTGATGATAATTTTTCAAATAAATGCTATTTTGTCCATTTTACTTGAATTTAAAGGCAGAAAAATAAATGAGTAAAATTAATTGTTAAAATTCAAGTAAATATTTCTTTACCATAAAGATTTTATTTCTCAAATAATCTCGTTAAGGATAGAAAAAGAATTTTTCCCTGAACAACAATTTCCACAGTTATTTAGGATTGATTTTATATTTAAGTCGATACAATCTTACTACCAGTCTCTTTACTGCAGCTGCTTTATTCTGAAGCCCTTTAGATCCTTCCATTTCCTAATATGCTGGATATCACTGTTAGGCAAACTTTTAGAGGGATTCTCATAGCTACCATACATTTGAATTACATTTTGGGGTTACACTTTCCTACTGAACTGGTACACAGTGCTTTCTCATCTTCTGGCATTTTAATGTTTCAGCAGCAACCCGACACCTTTTTCCTTGTGAAGATGATCCCATTCTCCCTGCACGCCCCCACCCCTCGCTTGCCTGACCCTGAAGGGGTTTTCTTTTTAAGTGCAAAAACTTAACTGGATTTGTTTTAAAGCTGAGTGTTTATTTTCAAAATTCCTTGGAACAGTTTGCTTGTTTTGATCTGAAAATTCAGTTGTTTCTCCATTTCTAAGAAATCTTCTTATCCTTTGGATGCATCTTCTGTTTCATTTACTGAGTTCTGTATTAATGCATTATACTTCCATTGGGTTGTGTTTCTTTTCTATTTCTATTAGCTTTTGCCTCATAGCTTTTCGTTTGTTTTCTTAGATGTCACTGATTTTCTTGTGTACTGTTTTCTTTGTTAACTAATATGATTTTTAGCAGTGCCTCTTCTGTTTCTTGTTTCAAATTTAATTATCTCATTTCATTCTGTTTTATCAAGTGGTCTTTGGGCTCTTTTTCTTTTTGAATTGCTATTCTTAAGTTGTTTTATGGTATAAAGCAATTAATTATACTTAAAAAAATTCTTCTAGGTATGTCTTCTTACAGCTTGCTTTCTTTCGCCAGCCTTTGCACGCATGCTCTCTACTGTAATGTGTTTGCAGAATGTCAGTTGCATTTCCTTTTATGTTGCTCAAGCATGAATGGCTCTGACTAGACAGTCTGTTTACTCCAACATGCCGTGGGTGATTGGATCCTCTTCCCAGGGTATCTTGAAAGCATCTTTTTTGTTTCTCCTTTCCAAGTTGTCGTGAAAGGGAAGATGTTTCATTCTCTCCATTTTTCTGTCATCTGAGGGAATGGCAAGGAAGGGAAAGAACTCACCATTTTTAGAATACTCAGGTCCTGTTCTTTCTCCTAAAAGAGTGTGAAATACCATGACACAGAGTTTGTTTCCTTTTCCTGATCGGAGGTGTTTCATACTAGAGGTTTTGGGTCACTTTTGCAATTTATTGAACAGACCTGGAGCCTTTGCTTCTAGAATGTTAATACCATTTCTAACTCCCCCAGTTTCACTTGTTTCTCCTCAGCAGCAGTTTCCATTATACCTCAGAAAAATGGATCAGATAGAGACATCCATTCTGCTCTCTTTCCGAAGTTGTGGGTATAGTGAGGACATGCCATTCCTTACCGGCTCCTTTTGGTCTAGTCAGTACAAACTTCTTGCAGGTAGCTGCTGCCATGTTTGCTTCTTGCTTTAATGCCTCCACAAATGCCTGTCGTGTGTGGGTTCTTGATATCATGCAGAAAAGATGTCACAACACAAGTCCAGGTGATTTTGAGGGTATATTTATTACAGCTGAGGACAGCGAAACAAAGGAAGAACTTAGGGTTGCAGAAACAAGAGGAATTTCTCTAGAAATGTTATAGGAAAGAAGTGAGCCAAGGTGGGGCTGTTTCAGCTCATTGGAAAATCAGAGTAAAAAGGGGGCCTTGGAAACAGGTTCAGGGGGTAAGCCTGAGATAAGCTGCCGCTGTCCTTTGCTCCCCTAGTTGCAATTCTCCTGGGGACCCTTAGAGTCTAGGAGAAAGATAGTAAAAACTTCATGCCCGAGAAGAGGCATGGGTATGCTCCAGAGAGAGCCTTCACTGGCTGTTTGTCTTGATGATTTGTATCTTCTACAGGTGAGAATCTTAGGGGAGGGCTTTAGCAGAATAATGCTTAGCTTTCCAGGTGCATTTTTAATGTGCTGATGCATGAAAATGAGTGTATAGTGGGGTTTGGAATTATCCTATGGTCAGCTTCATTGTTTTACTTTTATTTTGGGTCTGTATGGCTTTAATTAGTTTTAAAATTATTATTACTATTGTTATTTATTCCCTTGACTTCCTCCATCCTTGGCACTAATTGCATCTCTGTAACCTATCTTCCAACTAGGGTGATTAAAGTTGTTTATCCTCTGGTTAGGGAGGAGAGGTATAAACCATTTGTTCTCAAGTGTTCTTGGTTAGGGAAGATAAGGCCTTGTGATTCACTAGCTACTTGTAAACTGGTCAAATTAGTTGGCCTTATTTAATTATCTTGTCTCAGTCTCCTTATTCCACTTTCTAAGGAATTTTCCTAGCTTTTTACTCTCCTGCCTCAATCTTATCTGATGGTCCATTTGTATGAAATCTAGGAAAGGTTAAAAACTAAATTTTGTTGACAGAAATCAGAAAGTGCTTAACTGGGAAGAGTAGAGGTGACATGAGGGAACTCTTTCAGATGATAAAAATGTTCTGTATCTTGTTTTGTGTATTGATGGAATGTATATACAATTGTCAGTGTTTATTGAAGAGAACATCTAAGTTTGCATTCTATTATAGGTAATTACATACCAATAAAATATTTTAAATATCAATAAAATAAAATGAAATAAAATAAAAACATCTCTCCTAGATCAACACCAGGAGACACTATTTTGACACACAATTAGATATAAACTAAATGGTTTCTAGAAAGCATTCACAGAAAATCAATAAGAAGCTGACTTATTTGTATTACATAAAAGGATTAGATCAAGAACACACATCAATAAAATTGTTTCCCATAGTAAAATGAGTTAGAGCTATATATCTCTATGATTAATTTTGTAAAAATTAGCCTAAAGTTTTGAGCTATACATCTTGATTGCCATCGGGATTAAAGTGGTAATCACTACCCTTGACTCAAATCCTCACATATTTTGGTTGTGGAGACAGCCTAAGATCAAAGTGGATAAATATTTTGATTATGACATTTTCTCCAGTGATATTTGGAATAATTTTCCCCAGCAGTGTAAATAATACTTGAGACTCTTTTTTGGTAATGTGTACATCTCAAGTGGCCTCCCCAATATCGTAACTTAGGAACACTTGTTTTCAGACATGTGTTCATGTTAACTTCAGGCCAAAGCTAAACCAGACTGAGGCATGCGTCCCTTCCTTGTGCTTTGGTTGTCCAATAATGTGCTGCCGGAGGTTCAGCCCACTATTTACATGGCAAACTTCGGGGTCCAGGAAGATTCATTAGTGGCTCTTATTTCCCTAGAATTTCATAATACTAGTCCCAGAATATTATTTACGCTTAGTTTCTGCTGACTAATAACCCTGCCATCAGTAACAGATATCATGAAGAAGAAACACAAATCTTTAAGCGGCTGACATTGGTTGTTGTAGTAAAATGCTGTTTGGTGACATTCAAGTTAATTTCCATTCAGAGACGATTTTTAAACATTTTACTTATTAGCCTTCCAAGTTTAGGACTCTTTCTGTCTTTTATTAAAAGAGTTTCTTGCTGTTTATGTTGTTGTGTTCTATATACTAAATAGTTTTTGGCTTGTAGTTTAACTATTTGGGGAATTAAAACAAAAAGAATAATATCTTACTATGTAAAAAATTTGGAACTAAAGACACTGGGCCTTAAAAGACACGAAGTTTCTTTAATCCCTGACACTGTGCTTCTATGTAGATGTACTTCTCATCCTGAATGTGTCATTTGCTGCTGGAATCTAATTTATAAATTTATATAAATCACATAAATATATTTATATGGAAATTGGCCATGTTCCCACTACAGCTGTGAATAATGAAAGTCTTGATAATTTAGCCAATAACCTCAAGCTGTTTGGTTATATGAGCAAGGTTAAAAGAGAATTTGAAACAAATAAGCTTTTTAAAAATTGTCATATTAAATATGTATGTGTCACATAAATTCTCTTCAGGTTTTACAGTGTACATACACAAGGCCCTGAAGATGTTTTTTTATATAGTACCAAACCTCATAAACTGTTCATCTAACTGAAGAATATCCACCTCCCCTCTGTGGTTCAGGGTAAAAACGAAGTTTAACGCCGTGAAAACTGCTCCTTCCTCAAGGCTCTGTTCTCTGAAATAGCTCACCTTAATGGCTACCCTCATTTATGCAGTCGCTGTGCTTTCTTTGATGGATAATGATGACATTGAGAGATGCTCGAAGAAGGATGAGAACGTTATGGCAGAGCAGTTTAACAAAGGTAGAAACTTCCTTTCCCTGACAGAACTGGTGCTGGATTCTGTCTACATGCTCAGGTCAGCCTGCATGTTTTTATGAACTTGTTCAGTGAAAGTCATCCTCACCCTACACATTAAGACAAAATAATGCCTCTTTTGAAAAAAAAAGTCCAGAAAGATTGCTTTCTTTTGTGTGTGTGTGTGTAGACAGACCCTTGGCTTACCAAGGATATCAAACACTGCTCTCATTCCCTTCTAGCGATCTTTACCTAAGAACGTTTTGTGTTTTACAGATCAGATAAAATTTGATTCAAGAGGTGTTCAGTAATGCCACTTTGAACTGGGTATAAATTAAGAATTTTAGTTATAGATAATGAGAATTGGAAAAAGTTTTATGAACTGATTTATGTCTCCATGTTGTCTGATGCTGCGCATTGCAACATTAAGATCACCTGAAACAGAACAATGCCCATTTGTCTGATTTAGCTACTGTGAGAAGCGTTGGTTAAAAAAAATAAAGGCCATCACTTTTTCTCCAAAGCTGGACTGTTTTTGCCCTAATCCTGTAATGAGCCTTTGGTTATTCATAGATGGGGTAAAGCAAGAGTATAAAGCTGGAAAAAGAAAAAGATAATAATGGACCACATCTATAAGAAAACATACAGAAGAAAAGTGTTTACCTGTTGGTGCTTTTTCTAAATAATGTCTGATGACTAACTTGGCTGATTAATGACCCCTTCCCATGCTTCTGTCCCAGCAACTCGGTTGACCAAAGTTGAACAGCTGCTTGGCCACACAAACATGGTTTAAAAGAAAGTTGACATTGGAGGAAAAAAAGTTGTCACTCTATTTTAACACTTTTATGTATACAGTTATGCATTAATAAACAACATATAGAATTGTTTTGCCTGTGTTTTGAATATACAAAGAGGGCATACATACTTGCTTTTTGCTTCAATATTTTAAAAAGATTTATCCTTGTTAATATATGTAAGGTGAGGCAAAAGTAGGTTTATAGTTGTTCATATGGAAGATAATACAATAATTAATAAATAATAATACAAGAATAAACTCTGCATTTCATATACTCACAACTGTATACTTACTATTGCCCCACCCTGTATTTATTACTTTTACTCTTGTTTAAAGATTAATAAACATCCCTTAGTACTTCTTTGCTGGAAACTGAGGTGCCAAGATTCCTCTCTCATTTTAACCTTAATTTTCTCATTATCTATGTAAAAAAAAAATTCTCCCTTTAGTTAATTCATTAGAGAAAACAGCCCAGTTGTCTGGAAGGAGCAGGTGAAAAGCTGCAGCAGCCCTCGGCACTCTGCACACAGCACAAGCCTGGCCTCTCCGGCCTGCGCCCACATCGCCAGGGCTTTGAGTTCCCCAGTCTTCCTAACCTCCTGTGTGGGCTCCCGTAACTCACCATCTCTTATCGCCTAGTCTATTCCTTCCCTTTTTTGACTAATAGTTTGCTTTAGACTAGCTTTAGCCTTATCACCTTGGCAAGAGTCCTTCTTCTGATTCCGTGCCCTAATTTGGGATATAGGGGCGGCACAGGGACTCCTGGTCTTCCTCTGGTCCACCCGTTGTCATTCCTTTCCCTTCCCTAATTCTCACCCTGATAGGTAAATATCAGTCACTTAGAGTCATGCAATAATCACCAGCAAAGTAATGTGGATTCAGGTGGCCTAATATTTCTAATATTTACCAATTCCTCAGTGTAAGACAACTTTAAGTGTATATTTTTGAGTGTAAAAATCAAACCAAGAGAAAGGAAGAAGCAGGTGACCTAAATTAGATATGCATAAAGCACCTATCACAGTGCTTGGCATACAGAATGCTCTTAGGAAATATTACTTCTTATGGGGATCTCTTTATAATAAAATGGTAGCATTTATTTCCAAGTTTTATTTCTTTTTATATTTCCAGCATGGATTTAAGCTCATAAAGACCAGGCAATTTGTTTAGGCTAACAAAGAACAGGGAGCTGTTTTCTGACTCGCTGCGCTTTCTTCCCTTCTTATTGGAGGTGAACAGGAAGCCTCAGGGCACTTCAGCACTAAGTCCAAGAGGAAAGAACGAAACAAAGGGGAGAGGCAGGGCAAGACTGGGGAAGGAAGCTGACTTCACCTCTGCACGTACATGCCAGGTCCCATGACAAAATCACTGATGGCAGCTGTTCTTTCGACAAGAAAAATGGTTGCTGGGAAAGAGAATTATATAAGGAAAATTTGTTTTTTATTTTCTTTTCAAAAATCTGGGAGGGATGAAAAACACATTGTACATATAATATATTTAACTCACATTCTATGGTTTATTCTTTAAGGAACAGATATCATCTGTGACCAGGTATAAAAAATGAATTCATTTCCATAACTATCACAAAATTTTGTTATAATTGCATTCTTTCCAAGTGACCTTTAAGCTATGATAATGTTTGAAGTTGGCTTTCCCAGTGGATGAGTTGCAATTATAAGGTTATAGTTGTAATAGCTCAGGTCACAGGTGGAATAATCGAATATCATTAACAATGACATTTGATTATGTTTCTTCATTTTTTCCAATGATATGTCAGGTTTCTCATGAAATCAGAGACCGTGGGGATTCATTATTGCTAGGGTTGATGGTATTGCAATTATATAACCATATAACAAATTAGTATTTAATACTGAGAGATCTCATCTTAAACTCAGAAGTTTGCTTCTGTTTTTAAAGAAGACTTTTGCAAGGAGAAGAAAAAAAATGCATGAAATGCAGGAGATAAAAAACATCCTTAAAAAAATTTCAGCAAATGAATGTAAGATCTTTGCAATCATTTGAGTGGTCAGAATATCATTCTGTGGTAAAAAGAAAAAAAAAAGATTAAATGTCAAAAGTCACCATGTCAAAATTCTCTTGATTTCACCAGTTTTGTATTCCTGTTTTCACTTTTTGCACATACTTTTCTCTCTATTCTTGTTATCCTTGTTTCTTTCTAGCTCATTTCCAATGCTAAAAGAAGTCATAAATATAATGTTCTATACAGAGTCATAATTCTCTTAGAAATGCAAATTTACATCAATATCAAAGGAAATATATTTATCACATTTTTCTCATTTGATTTAGTGATTATTTTATCAAGTCAGATGTTTGGGTTAGAACGTTCACAGCTATTTTTTTGTTTGTTTAATATTCATTAAGTTAACATGTTGACAAAATATTCTTGAAATTCCGTATTTTGGCTTTCTCGTCAACCAAGCAGTCTATCTTTTCTTTGGTGGGGTGGGAGGGAGATGGGAGCAGCGTTTCTATTTAAAATGAAAGGAGCATGCAAATCAGGTTCAAATGGCTAGTGTGTGTGTGGGTGTGCATGCGAGTGTGAGTGTGTATGCATTACTGCTTTCTTTTTCCTTCAGAAAAAAATTAATGAAAAATTCAGTAATATGGAGGAATATATGTAGCATTTTACATTTTATTTATTGACATTTAGTCCCCTGAAAACCCTGCTTAATTTGCTATTACATTAAAAATGGACTTTTTCCAACACGGCTACAACAATGTATTGCACTGATGTGGCTTCATGCATGTGTTATCAAAGACAAGATTGAAGGGGGTGTCATACTGCATGTGAAATGTCAGGTAAGGTGTCCTGATGCCCCAGTGAGTGTTTGCTACCCTAATCACTATTCAGTGGTTGCTTTTGTTTCAGGACTGCATCATTCACATCACCAGAAAAATTTAGACAAAAACTTGACCAATTTGATAGTAACTACTAATGGTTCTTTTGGGGTTGTGGGGTTTGGTGTTTTTGCATGCTTGTCTAGGGGTCCACATTTAAAAATTTCATGGCAAACAGGGTCACTGCTACTATTAGTTTAATGACTATATTCAAACCAGTTAATTATGTTGATTTATAAAATGAATTTTAGAAGAGAGTATTAAGTTAGCTATGTTTATAGCTGTATGAAGGCACATTTTCAAGCATGTTGTTGCTTGACCTTGAGTGATTAAAACCAATAAAAATGAGGGTGTATTGAGGCAGAGCATAAGAGGTGATATCGGGGGCTAAGTTGGCTACTTGTAGATGTGAGAAAAGCCTTTATACCCATATCAGTGGGCATTTTTGAGGTAGCCGAAGACGGGGCTGCGTAACCAGAATACAGTCACCTTGGTTGTGTGAATGGTGTCTTCATCATCACTTTACATATCTATAGTCCAACAGATATTTATTAAATACCAAGATATATAAGGCGTTAAAATATGCTTAGAATTTTTAAAATGTTTTCACGTTAGATTCCAAGTCTTAAAAATTTAGAGAAAAAGAGGAGAAAAGTTTGGCAAATGGAAGGAGTGACATAATTCAAATACTGGTTTCAAGTAGTTTTCTGGAAGTGAAGATTGTGGTATGAATATTCCGTTAGGACAGTAAAGTAATAGATCTATTTGAAACAAAAATATTATTTAACATTTTCCCAAATGCTATCTATCTATCTACCTTTCTATTTATAATTTGTTGCTGAGCCATTTGGATATAACTTCCAGACACTACAACGCTCCCCCTAAATATTCCAGCATCCATTTTATATAATACCATTGTCACACCTAAGGTGATCAACAGTAATTCAATAATATCATTTAATATGCATTTATATTCAAATGTCTGCAATTGTCCCTAGAATGTCTTTTAGAGCTGAAACAAATTATATTTCGTATTTTGTCAAGTGAATCAGGTTCTCATGACCATGTGTCATAATTAGATTTCCTCAAGATAGTCACTGGCCATGGAATAGGCTTGAGTTTCCATGGCCCCAAACCTCCAAGGGAACCCACTGGAGTAACTGCTGGAATGAGAAATGCTAACTTCCAAAACCAAAGAATATTAATTAGCAGCCATTTTGACTATGATTTCTAAAGTGCTAATCACTTTGAAAAATTGTCTCTCATTGGTTCAGTCTGCAGATAATTATCAGTTGAAAGCAGCTAGAGTAATGAGAAGGTATATGGGCATATAATTTGGTCTTTGTGCCCAAAGGCTTTGGATTATATATTATGAAGACTACATTGGCCAGATGGACAGGATTAATTAGCATGAGGGTATTACCTGGCATCCTATGGTGACTGAAGGTAAAAACAGCAACCATAACCATTTGGCATAGTTTGTTATTAAAGTGCTTGCTCTTGCTAGTTAGGAATAGGGTTTTATTTTGTAGTTAGGACACTGACTGTCAGAGATTCTGGATACGATAACTAACACAGCATTTAGCCTGTTGTAACTTGTTTAAAATCAACATTCACGTGCTTCAATTTTCTCCATCTCTAATAAATGGAATGAGTTACCCATTTAATCTATTCATGCCTCAGTCTCACCATGTGTAACATAAACAGGCTGAACTAGAAATTCTCTAAGCTCCTCTCCCAATTGGAGGTTTTTATGGGACGGTGTAGATTCATGGCCAATAACAGATCTTGAAAGGGAGAATTAGCAGGCATAAAGCAAGTGTGTTTCACTTAAGGCAACTGAAACCAATATTTCCAAATAAAAACAGCCTATAAACAAATATACTGGGGAGATTTTATGTTTCCCAAGTCATACAGATCATCTTATTGGCTGGTCTTTCATGTGGCTATCTATCCTTCCCAGGTAAGTAAATGTTTTGTTTTTTCTTTCCCAGAACTTTCCAGGTACTGTGGGAATTCTGGGAAAGAAAGAGGGAGATACTCCATCTCAGTTCATCTGGGGGCATGGCTCACTCTCTTGAGCTCAATAGGAAGAAGTGATGTTACCTTCAGAATTCTGTATCTCAATGGTTTCAGTTGTACTAAGGTAGAATTCTTTGACAGAGTAAAATTTTTCTGCAGTTGTGATGTAAAGAGCCTAGTTCGTATTATAAACATTCTATCCCTAATGACTATGTCACTTTGATTAGTTATTTCTACCATTGAACATAATGATATAACTAACATTTAATAAGCACTTACTCTTGATGGGCATAGTGCTAAGTGCTTTACAAGGGTTATTAATATATTACAGTTAATGCTCACAAAAACACCATGATAGTGGACTCTTAATAGTCTCATGTAATAGATTAAGAAACTAGAGCTTTAAAGAGTTTAGGCCATCCAACTAAGTTAAGGGGTGGAGTTGAAATTTAAACCTAGGGCATGCCCTCAGAGTGACCACTGATGTTCCTGATGCTGTGTTAAGGCTACAGGAGACCTGAAGTCTTTGTTCAGCAACATTTCCAGCTCTATGTCTCCTAGGAGAGACCTGAAAGTTTCAGAAAATCCTAGAAGTTTTGCTTTGTCTTCCCTGCTTGTTATTATTCCTGTTTCCTGCACCACATACTTTGGTAGCCTCTTAACCTTTTAGGCAGGATACTCGGCAGTTTTGTTGTAAAAGGGGCTTAAGAATCAGGGAGTTGGTTGCCAAGGTCCATTCTAGTTCTGAGTATCTTTACTCACCTGCAACTCATTTCACTTGTGATTAGTACTTTATTTCCAGCACCGAGCCTGGTCTCAGTGTGATGCCACTGACCTGGCACTTTAGTGTTCAATAGTTAATAGGTGGCATTGATAAAGCATATCGAAAAACATGTGAAAAGTGTGTTGATATGTTAACTTCTGTAGAAGGTCCATGCTTCTCTGTCACATGAGATAGAGACACCACTGCTGATGACCTTAGTGCCAAAACTATGAATGCCTGCCATGTTTTGTTGATGCCCAAAAGTACCTGTTTTTCTACTTTGTCTAACAATGACTCCATAGATACAACACTTAAATAGCAGAATTCAGTCACAGCTTTCAGTTTTATTTGAAAGAATTTATTCCTTCTCAATCAAAACTTACTAATCATATAAAAGGATGGAGGGAGTTTGAGGATTACACTTAAATAACTGTTTTAATATTGTATTAGTGGTATGTCCATAAAATACATAGTACAATACCTTACTGGTCATCTCACCTGAAGTACCCTCAGATCTGTCTCCAAAATGGCTCTGATTTCATTGTTGTATAACACTGAGTGATGTGTCATATGGCCTGGAGTATAAGTCTGTTCTAGAGACTATAGCAGAAGATTGTGTGGTTTAACAAATAGAAATTTATTTCTCATAGTTCTGGAGGCTGGGAAGTTCCAAGATCAAAGTGCCAGTAGATCCAATAGCTAGCGAGGTCCTGCTTTCTGGTTTGCAGATGGCTGTTCTTCTCGTATCCTTATGAGGCAGAGACCAGAGGGAGAGAAAGCTAACTCTTTTGTGTCTCTTCTTAAAGGGCACTAACCCCAACATGAGGACTCCAAAGTCATGGCCTATTTACTTCCCTAAGGCCCCATCTCCTAAAACCTTCCCAACTGGGGCCCAGGTTTGAACATATGAATCTGGAGAGACACAAACATGCAATTCATAGCACCTTGTTAATAGTCATTAGTAATAACAATAGCAGATAACATGTACCAACTTTCTTCTATGTTCCAGACCCTGGGCCAAATATTATAATAACAAGTATTACCTCAGTTTTCAAATAATCTGATGAGATAAATACTAAGTTGTAAAATCTCTTTTAAAAGAAAATTTATCAAAGCAATTAATAGATATGTTGAACAATAAAGAATTTAAAATGAAAAGCAACTTTGCATGCTATTTCTATTTCAAATTTTACTCTCCCCAGAAGCAACCTCTTTTTTTACTAAAAATATTTAATTACAGTTGACGTACAACAGTATATTAGTTTCAGGTATATCACTAAGTGATTAGACATTTATATACCTTATGAAATGATTATCCCAATAAGTTTAATATCCATCTGACACTGTACATAATTATTACAATATTATTGACTGTATTCCTTATGCTGTACCTTATAACCCCATGACTGTTTTGATAACTGGCAATTTGTATTCTTAATCCCTTCACCTTTTTCACCCATCTTTCCAATCCCCCTCCCATCTGGCAGCTATCAGTTTGTTCTCTGTATCTATGAGTTGTTTCTGTCTTGTTAGTTTATTTTGTTTCTTAGGTTCCACATGTAAGTAAAATAATCTGTCATTTGTCTTTTACTGCCTGACTTATCTCACTAGATAATACTGTCTAGGTCCATTCATGCTGTTGCAAATGGTAAGATTTCATTCTTTTTTAGCTATGAGTAATATTCCATTGTGAATATACACCACAGCTTCCATAGCTTAGCTATTATAAACAATGCTGCAATGGACATAAGAGTTCATACATCTTTTCCAATTAGTGTTTTGGATTTGTTTGATAAATACCCAGATGTGGAATAGCTGGGTCATATGGTAGTTCTATTTTTAATTTTTTGAGGACCCTCCATATTGTTTTCTGTAGTGGCTACACCAATTTACAATCCCACCAACAATGTACAAGCATTCCCTTCTCTCCACATCTTCACTAACACTTGTTTGTTGATTCATCAGTGATGGCCATCTGACGGGTGTGATGCGATAGCTCGTTGTGGCTTTTATTTGCATTTTCCTGATTGTCAGCGGTGTTGAGCATCTTCTCATGAGTGTGTATGTCCTCTTCAGGAACGTGTCTGCTGAGGGCCTCTGCCCATTTTAAAAAATTGGGTTGTTTTTTGATGTTGAACTGTATGAGTTTTAAAATATATTTTAGATATTAATTTTTTATTAATATCTTCTATTCAGCAGGTTAGAGGCAACCTCTTTTAGTTGTTTCTAATTCTTTGAGTATTTATCTTCAAAACTTCAGATATATGCTACTTGCTACTTCTGTGTCATAAATTTGATGGGCTTTATATTATATTATTATATTCATGTAATATGTCCAGAATAGGCAACTCGTAGGGACAGAAAGTACATTAGTGGTTGCCAGAGGCTACTGTAGGGGAGAATGATGAGTGACTGGCTTATTGTGTAATGGGTACGGGGTTTCTGTTTGAGGCAATGAAAATGTTCTGAAATTAAATAGTGTGATGATTGTACAACAACATGAATGTACTAAAAGCTACTGAATTATACAATTTAAAAATAGTGAATTTTATGTTAAAAAATTAGAATGTTCTGTGGTTAGAAAGACACCTAAATCCTTTTAAGTTATCAATGTTTCATATTCATATTATTATTTTAAATTCTTTTATCATTGTTTTAGAGTTGAGGGAATTGGGGCAAAAGAGGTTAACTTTCCCAAGGTCCCACAAACGGTAAACCTGGGATCTGGTCCCCAGTGGTGTGCCGCACAAACTGCACATGGAACCACCCTTTAACACTTCCTTTCAAGATGGCAGTTTTGGTGGCCGAAACTATGTAAATAGGAAAAAATCAGATTAAGATGAACCATTAATTAATCTTGCAGTTGTCTAGAGACAGAAAATTGTCTCATAGAAGACAACATTTACTTTAAAAATGCTGTTTTATACTAGGCCAGTCACCCAAAATATTGTTAGACTTATGTGTCATACTACACATGAAAAGAGGAGTCCACTAATGGATTTGAAGACATGCCATTAAATTGAGTTAGGGATTTATTAAAGTGGAACCAATTCAGTTTGTTGCATGAATGGTTACAGTAGCTTCCTTCTAAAATCTGTTTAAAGAAGTGATTGGAGTATTGAGCAGGTACAGGTTACTGTTACATTTGTGCATAACCCTTTAAAAATTTTTTTCTTTTTATTCTATTTATTGGGGTGACATTGGTTCACGAAATGACACAGGTTCCAGGTGTACAATTTCACAACACCTGTACACTGTATTGTGTGTTCCCCACCCCAAGTCAAGTCCCCTTTCATCACCATTCATCCCTGCTATGCCCTCCTCCACCTCCCCACAGCCTCACCCATTTGTGCCTAACTCTTGACTGCGAACACTAGAATGAGTCAACTGCATTCCATTCCAAGGGTCCCCAACCTCCGGGTCATGGACCAGTACTGGTCTGAGCCTGCTGGGAACTGGGACGCACAGGAGGATGTGCGCTTGAATGTAATACACCTGAATCATCCCCAAACCATCCACCCCCACCACCGCCCAGTCAGTGGAAAAATTGTGTTTCACGAAACTGGTCCCTGGTGCCAAAAAGGTTGGGGACTGCTACATGATTAACCATCTTAGTAGCAAAACAAAAATGTATAATTGATTATTGGTGTTGATTGAGGATGTATAATAAGCAGCTGGCAGTAAAATGTCTCTGTTCAGTTTCCAAAAGTAATAGAAATAGCCTTTTATTTTTGCCAAGGTTGGGGAAGCGAGAAACATCTTTCCCTCCCAGGGCTAGTAAAACAGTGCTAGGAATTGGTATCCAATATTACCAAAGGCCCAGAGTACTTAAGGAAGTAGTGGAAATGGCGTCTCAGAAAGGGAATGTGTTTTTTCCAAAAAGGTCCCTGTCACTTATCATTCTGTTTTGTTCTCTGCTTCAATATTTTCATTAACATTCAGTAATTCAACAAGAAAACATTTATTACACAGGTGTTAAACTCCGATGGTAAACCACTGAGCTAAGTTCGGTGGGGACAAGTGTGTAGTACACACCATTAAAAGTTTGTAGTCAATCTGTTTGGTAGGCGAAGATGTACGTACAATATAAAACTCCTAGGGTTCTTTGATTTAAGGTGGAATTTAACCAAGCTCTGCACTCTGTAATGCAGGTGACAAATGGTAAAAGAATCTGGAAAGCATTTCTTTCTTTTGTCATTAGCATAGAAAATAATTTCTGTCTTTCTTCCCCAAGTTAAACAAAATACTTCCCCTTACTACATCCCTTCTCATCAACATGCCTTTGAAAAGAGTTTGCAGTATGGTTTTTAGGAATGTGAGCATGGATGAGGTTTGGGTCCCATTTCTGTCTTCTACTAATCTTGGACCTTGGTTGAATTACTTAACATCATTAAGCCTGAGATTTCTTATTTGTAAAATGAAGAAAATAATGGTCATTAGTTTAGGGAGCTTTGTGAGGATTGTGGAGATAATGTAAAGCATCATATTGCCTAGTGCATGGTAAACATTCAGTGATAGTTTTTGCTATTGTTATTACTAATAAAACTAAAGAGACCCTGGCTGGGTAGCTCAGCTGGTTAGAGTATGATCCCAATATACCAAGGATGTGGGTTTAATCCCTGGTTAGGGTACATAGAGGAATCAACCAATGAATGCATCAATAAGTGGAATAACATCTCTCTCTCTCTCTCTCTCTCTCTGTAAAACTAGTTTTTTAAAAAAGTGAAAACTGACTTAAAAAATAATATTACTAAAATTCTTAAAAATAATTTATCCCTAGATTTACCTTCCAAACTCAGTGGTTGGTATCATTTTGGTGTATTTTAGTCCTTGAATATAAATAAAATTATTTCTTAATACATAATTATAATTTCTCCATTAGCTCAAAATGTTGATCTTGCTGATGGCAAAGTTTCATCTAATGTACTTCCTTCCTTAGCCTCTTGTGCACAGTGTTAATTTAATTATTTATTGACAAAAGAAGTCCTCTTTTGACTCTGTCTTCCTTTAAGTACCTTTAACTCTCTCTTACCTTCATAGACAAACTTCCAGAGGGGGTCCCTGCACCTGTGCTTAACCTCTGGTGCTCACCACGTCTCTAGACTGCCCTGAACAGGCCCTGTGCCTCCATTCCCCTAGTTTGGAAGGACATTTTCATTCAGCCCTTACTTCTTTTTGACCTAGGAGGCACTTGGGTGCTGTCAATTCCCCCTCCTCTGAGAAATACACATTCTAGTTCCTTCTGTCGCCTATTGTTCCTGTCATCTTACCTTCTCCAGGGCCTTCTCTACATTTTTTAGTCAAACTGAGGTGGGATGAATTGTTTCTCCAAAACCTCTATGTTGAAGCCCTAACCCATAGCACCTCAGAATATGACTATTTAGAGATGGTTGTTCTAGAGGTAATTGAGTTACAATGAAGTCATTAGGATGGGCTCTGACCTAACCTGAGGAATGTTCTTGCAAGCAGAAGAGATAAGGATATAGACAAGGACAGAGGGAAGACCATATGAAGACACCGGGAGAAGGTGACCATCTATAAATTAAGCAGAGGGGCCTCACAAGAAATTAGCAAGAAATCAACCCTGTTGACACCTTGCTCTTGAACTTGTAGCTTCCAGAAGCATAAGAAAATAAATTTCTGCTATTTAAGCCACCTAGGCTGTGGTACTTGGTTATGGTAGCTCTAGCAGAGTAATGCAGTGACCTTGAAACATTGAAACTGATTGTGCCTCACTCCAGCTGAAAACTAATTATTCTTCATTAAGCTGTAGACCAGTACCAGTGCTCGTTCAATAGCTCACTTGGCATTCCTGACCTGGGTACTGGTTTCCCACATTTCAGCACACCTCCCCCACTTCCCCTTTCCTGACACCTCCCCCTGGCGACCCCTGTGATTCTCCAGGTCACAGCTGGGAGGTCTCTTCCTCCTGAGCACCACCGCGCTTCCCAGCCATCTGCATTTACTTCCATCCAGCACCTACCACACTGTTTCGTTTTTCTGGGTACTCGCTTGCATTTCTCCCTGGGCCATAATCTCCATGAAAACAAAGCAAACATTCTCTTCCCTTGTATCCTTAGAGTCTGGCAGAATACCGGGCGTATAGCAGGGTCTTGAGAATTGTTAAATGAATGAGTGAGAGCCTATTGCGGAGCAGAAGAGAAAATCATTTTCCTCATGCTGGTTGTTAGCTTAATAAGGTTGGGAAAGAGCACAAATATTGAAGTTACTTTAATTCCGTAGGTCCGATCTTGAACATTGTTCATTGCAGAAGGTATTTATTCTTTGAGTACAAATATGCCACTTTACCTACTTCTGTTGGTAAATTTCTCAGCCTCAGACCTCTTTGTTTCACAAAAGTACCCACTGCTGCAAGAAAAATTTCAAAACAAACCACATAATGTAAAATAACATTTTGTTAAATTCTTGTCCTCCCTCTTCTTTTCCTCCTTTCTCTCTCTCTCTCTCTCTCTCTCCCCCCCTCCCACCCCCTCTCAAAAGTATAAATGGAAATGATCAACTCATTTTCTGAAACTGCATAAATGGGGGCACATCAGGGAGATGAGTCCAAAAAGTGTTTGGTAAATTTAACTGATATTTTTAGTACATAAGGAGCCAGCAACCAATATTCTTACTGGTGGAAGAAAGGGGGTAAATTTGTACTTAAGAAACCTCAGAAGAGTTCCAGTGTGGATGGCAACTTTACAAAAGTCCTTGGGACCCAAGAAGTGAAACTCTTTCGACACGTTGGCATTAGAAGTTGGGCGCTGCCGGCCCTTCGGGGGGAGCAGGGCTCTGCACGAGGACTGGCTGCCGGGCTCCAAAGCGCTAGTTTCAGCTCTGGCCATGAGCCGGAATGAGAAATAATTTCATCCATTATTGATTAACATATGTATAGTTAAAGCTGGTTTTCTGGAACTCCAGAGATGCAGCTTAGAGTTTCTGGATATATATATATATATATATATATATATATATATATACACACACACACATATATATTTTAAACCTCCAGGCACACTCAACATTTAAATTTTTAAAAGCATCCCACACACTGAGGATATTCATAAGCATCCAACTAAAGAGAATCAAAATTAGAATTTAGAAGAAAAAAATATACAGACCACTGGCACACTTTAAATGTTAGTTTTAAAACATGGACCCCCACCTCCCAAGAAAACTCCAGGATATCACAGGGTACTCTACATTTTTTTGAAATGACAAGAAATAGCATTAGGGAAAGGAATATGTTTTTTTCAGTTTGAAATTACAAACAAAATCACCAACCTCTAAAATACCCTTTTATTTATTAAAAATTATCTGTCTAGCTGAATTTTCTTTGATTTATGTTGTTGACCATGCTTGACTGACGGTACCTATAAAAACTGATTCATGCTTTCGTGTCCATGTGTCCCCAGAGCAGAATTCTAACAGGACCTGAGACTAAAGCTCTCTGTAGTTACTATTATCAAATACTGAATCTCATTTTTGCTATGATAAAAGGCTCCTAGTATTAAAACACTGGGTTTATAGATGATAGATGAAAAATGTATTTTTTAAATCATGGCCTTTGTGATAGAACATGACTTGCTTACTATGGAAATTTCTCCAGCTGTCTAGAAATGTTGCTTAGCAACCCCTGGAAACACAGAAAACCTAATATCATTTCCGAGTTGCTTGTGGGTACAGGGATTATTAAAAATATCAGTTAGAAAAAAAGGGCCACAGTTTGTTCTTGGGCGCCGCAACAATGAATACTTTCTAGTTTGAAAGTTGCTCTGTGCCCCCTTCCCACAGGATTTCAAGTGCTTTGCATGTGTTCCCCTGTGAATGCTTTTGTTTCTAAGTCTCAGCAGTGCAGAAAAGAGAGTGATTTGAAAAGGTCACGCCCTTGCCATCAGAGAATTCGGCTCCTTTCCCCCAGGCCCCCGACTCCATGCCTCTCCCTGCTTCGGTGAGCAGCGGCCCGCCAGCTTTGATCCTGCCTGTTGCCGCAGCTGCCAGCTTCCGCCAGACCCAGCAATTTCTGGGGGGACTGCGAGTGATTTGTAGTTGGCTGCTGCCCTGACTCTGTTCTGCTGGTCAGCCAAGGCTGTGGGCAGCTTGTTCCCAAAAGGCAGCCCTATGTTCTTGCTCACTGGTCCGACGCCCTTACTTCTGCACACACTTTCCACTCAAGTGATACTGCAGAGCTTGAGCAAGGCTCTTTTCTCTCCACTGGGCACGTAAGTGTTCTGTGTTGCAAGCAGAGTAAAATGGCTGACTGGGCTCTGGTTTTACTCTGTTCGAAGTCCCTGTTTTGTCCATAGAATTAGAAACTAGTTTAGTTGAACAAATGTATCGATGGATTTTTTGGTGTGTGACAGAAAATTAATCTTCCTGAGTTAACTTGGACAAATGAGTCGTAGCCAAGCTGAAGCTGAATAGCTTTGAGTATGAATATATTCTTCTGGTCACCTTTCAAAAGCCCATGTCCACCAGCAGTTGGACTACTCTTAATAATAGCAATAGCAATAGCAATAATGAATATAGCACCTTAAATGATGGTGGGGTTTTAGTCTACAGAAACTTGGACATCTGTGTTCTTGTATCTGCGTAAGTGCCTTTGAGATGGGTTAGTGTTATCCTTGATTTGTAGGAAGGGAAGGGATGCTCGAAGAAGTGAGATGGCTTGCTCAAGGTCCTTAGCTAGTAAGTGAAAGAAGTATTCTTGAACCTGAACATTCTGGTTTCCAGGCCAGTGTGATTTTTACTGTTACTCAACCAAAAAGGGGGTTTCGTCTGCCTGCCACCATAAAAGCCAAACCCAAGAGGCAGTGGATGATACAAAAGGAAAGGGGTCTTATTCAGATGCTGTGCAATCTGGGAGAATAGCAGACCCCTCATCTCAAAGCTCGTCTCCTCTGCAAAATCAAAGTCCGGCTGTCCTCAGCAAGACCAAAACAAAAGCCAGTGCCCAGAGTTCCTGCTCCATTTTAAAGTACTGTCATTTGGAGCCTGCAGGTGCCTGCTAAGCAGTCATCCAGGTAGCTTAGCTTGTGCCCGGCTCCTGCCCATTTCAGCCTCTCCTGGATGCCATCAGCCGTGTGGCTACTAAACCTGCAAGGCCATGTGCTCCCAGGAGAGAGCATGTGAACACACTGGCTGATGCTTCACCAGGTCAGTGGGTGAGAGAAAGAGAGAGGGAGAGAGAGAGAGAGAGAGAGAGAGAGAGAGACTCCCTCCTGAACTTCATGGGCCACATGGCTGCTAAGGCCATATGGTTCAAGGAGAGGACAGGCCAGTGTACCATCCAAGTACAAATCCTGAGCAGTGAGCCACAAGCAAGAGAGAGAGAAAATTTCTTTGTTCCTCTGCTACTGTACTAGCTTTTGATGTGGGATGGACTAGGTGCTTTTCCAAAATGACCAGTCAACCTCCCAGACTTTTGTGTGCTTCAAATGGGTCCACATCTCAACCAACCCCGTCTTTCCACAGGCTAGACTGACAGGCCCCTTTGGTCAGTGCCACGCCCACACCATTCTGACTTCTATGGTGCATGTGTCTGCCTTCCCCTGGCCCCACCCCAAATCTGGTGCTGGAAGAGTGGGGTGGGGGAGGGGTGGGTTTTCTTCACTCAGTGTAAGAGCCTCCCTCTGCCGCCATCTTGGCCAATGGGAGTAGACTCCCCAGCTCCACAGTGGGTCCACAGGTACCGTTACTATTAATAGGCATTTGGGTTGAGGCCTGTCTGTATAACAATGTGCAAAAGTGAACAGTAGAAAGATCTCTGATTTGGGAGAACTTGGCTGGAATCTCTTGTATGATTTTGGGGAAATCACGAGCTCTGTGGATTTCCATGTTATGGATTTCTTTATCAATTATATTAAAAGTTAAGCTATATCATCTCTAAATCTTAAAAATCTGAATAAAGAGTGAAAGTGGCATGGATAATGCCACAAACGAGTCATGATTGTTGTAAAAATCTTCAGAAGTAGGGACGGAAGATTCATAGTTTAACCAGAAGGCAATTCCTGGTTTTAGAATCAGCCTTCATTTACTTTTTTTCTCCTGAAGAATTAATTTTTCTTCTTGAGCGAAAGGCTGAAAGTGAAAATATCAGCCCCAATTTCCTGCTTCTTTAATATTAATTGAGTGCTTGCTGTTATCCTGCCCTGCGCCAGGCACCTCTCATGTGTCACCGAGTAAGTCATTTTAACAACCCTGAGAAGGGGATGGGATTATGTTTATTTCATAGACGTTTCGCAGTTCCGATAGTTGTATGACCAGATCTGTCCAGAATTACACAGCAAATAAGTTTCAGAACCATGTTGAAGCCAGACAGACTGAGTGATGTGCAGGGCTTTTCCTAACAGTACCTCACTGTCTCCAGGGCCTCGCTGGGAGAGGGCGCTGTGTCTGAGCCTCAACAAAGAGGCCTTCATTCTATGAGTTCAGTTAAGCTCACATTTTTCACAGTTAGGGTGGATTATGCATAAATTTACCTGTTTTTTTCCTCTGTATCATGACAATGATGCCTTTTTCTCTCTTCAGTACTTTTTGCAACTAAAGTGGGCCTCTTTCTCCCTGCCCCCAATTTTTACTGTATACCATTGATATGCAAGACCTAGATATGGACCCATGCATAGATGATGAGATTATATTTTATTCTTCTCCTAGTCACCTGAATCAGTAGCCTTCTATTAACCTGCTTAGCAGTTTTGACTCACTCAAAGATGACTCATTATACTCTCAGAAAGTCCTAAGGCCAGGTGACTTTTACTAGTTCGTTACAGCACAGAGTTTTTAACCATGCTGTCTGAGACCTACCCCTCAACCTAATGAGTCATAACCTTCAGTAAGATGGAACCTTGGAATATGCATTCTTAAAAATCTGCCCAGAGGACTCCTGAGCTCACCAAGCTTAAGAATCACTAAGGGGCAACATACGCTTTTTCAAAAAATTAATTACATGCATGGTGCATACTCCCTTCCTTCTCCTCCTGGTCACATCTTTCCTCTTTTCTATCTAGAGAGGAAATCTTAAGAGCCTTCTAATCCATTTCTCCGTTTATTTCTTTTTTTTTGCTGCTGTCACTTGTTGCACCTTCCTTTCAGCCTCTCAAATTAGGAAGAACCACAGTTACGCAGAAAAAGACTACCTGCTCCTCGACTATTTGCAAAGTTTACAGAACAGTTATGTATCTTTCAACTTGGTAAGTGTTCAGTATGGTCATTGAAGAGGTGCTGTGGATGCTTCATAGGCCACTGAATTTCAATTCCACAGAAATCCTCAGTCACTCCCCCTTCTGGGTTAGATGTTTGCATGTCTGTCAGCAAAAGTCACCAGACCTTAAATGTGAACACTCAAGGGAGAAGGTGTTCCTGTCAGTGTTGCTAGATGGAGTACTGGTTTGCAACACTTAGAGCCTCCATCAAACTGCCCTCTTGATATTTCTCTTCTCATTTCATTGTTTTCTCCTTCGTTGACGCCTAACAGCCATAGGCTATATCCTTACTCATTCATGAATAACTCCTTTCTTTCATGCTTCCTCTAACTGTTCTGATATCCATGGTAACCAGGCCACAGCTAAAACAAGTGCCACAAAGAGGTCAGCTCATGAGAACCCTTGGAAAGACTTGACTTTCTACCTTCTTATAACCTCTGTGTGTGGTTGTTTACATAGAAATTGCCAGAGCCAGAGAGAAAGTAGCAGGCAAGTTATGATGTACAAGGCCCTACTCCTCTGCCATCA
Source organism: Mormoops blainvillei (assembly GCA_004026545.1). NCBI lineage: Eukaryota > Metazoa > Chordata > Mammalia > Chiroptera > Mormoopidae > Mormoops > Mormoops blainvillei. Next base: position 38,111 of record PVJD01008211.1, on the reverse strand, counting down.
TTTGAGTTTAAGCACATCTTTGGTTTCACTCAAAATTCTCATGCCTTGCAGGGCTGAGCTGGCTGTTCGCAAGAACCGGAATGGTAGTCTTTTCCTGTCTGCTCAACAATGTCAGCAGCACACCCTGGAGCATGTTCTCACAGTTCCTTTAGGCTCTCTTGATGCTGGGGAAAGATACTGAGTATGGACACACTGCATATTCTCTTCCTTTGGAGCATCCCATTAAGGGTCATTTAGGAGAGAAATATAGATGTTTTAGCTTAACCCACACTTATTTCATCATGAGACACTTAACATAGGGTTCTGTTGAACATAATCCTTTAGAATTCTCTGGGAAATGTAGCTGAAGAACCAAGGGATTTTGTCATTTAACTGGTAGATTAACCGTAATTGCTATTTCTGTTCTTTCCTTTTTGGAACCGTGAGTGGGCATCTACTCCTCTGTTAAAGGAAGGCTAGAAGGAGAAAGGTTGAACTGACTTTGTTAGAAAGGGCTGACAAGCTTTTCAATTCTCTTCTAAATTCAGGACTCATTCTTTACCTCACCTTGACCTTGTAGGCTATCTGTCATGTTGTACTGCCTTTCCACTGCTCACTCCTCCTATGTTCCTGAACATTCTCCAGCTACCTGCTGCTCCGTATGGTAATGCTTCCTCACATTTACGACCTTTCTCATGTCATTCCTCGAAATTAGAATGCTCTTTATTTTCATCTGTCTCTCTTATGAAGCCTTTTCTGACTGACACCTCCCCTTCCTGTTGCTCACTTAACCAATGAACTTATCGACACATGTCAATTGAATGTTTATTGTGTGAAAGACTAGGTCGGACCCTTGTGATACAGCAATAATGAAGACAGACCTAGTCTGTTTCCAGAGAGGGGGGATTCTCTATCTTCTCAACCCTGTCTTACTTTGCTTATTCTACCCTTACAGGGAGTGCTTTCATTCATTGCCTTATTTTATAATTTTTGTTTTGAAACAATTTCAAACTTACAGAGAAGGTAAATAATATAAATGGCTCACATATATCCTTCACCCAGAGACTCCATTTTAGTCTTCCTTATAGCTGTAGGATACAACCTAGGGCCGTATTTTACACCTAGCTATTAGTTGCACGAATCTCCAATCTGGAATGACTCTTCAGTCTTTCTTTGACTTTCCATGACCTTGGAGGGTTTACAAGATTATAGGCCAATTTGGGTTTATTTGATATTTCCTCACAATTAGAGCCAGAATTTTGGGCCAGAGTTTCACAGAAGTATTGCAAATGTCCTCATGTCATCCTGTCTGGTGGCAGTTGTCTGTCTTATTGCTGGTGGTATTAACTTTGATCCTTTAGTTAAGATGATATCTTCTGAGTTTAGCTCCTATAAAATTACTTTTCTTTCCTTTTGTAATAATAGGTGTTTTATGGAGAGAGACTTGGGAACTGTGTAAAATCTAGTTACTTATCCCCAATTGATCTACCATTTTTAGCATCCACTGCTGTTTCCTGACTAAATTAATTATTAATCTAATGGTTGCCAATTTTCTAATTCTACTATTTACTAGTTAGCCTTCTACAGCGAGTAAGTATGTACGTATGTGTGTATGGGTGTATTTATATCAGTGTATACTCAGAGACTTACATTTTATCCAGCGAGTTACTATATTTCATTACAATTGTTATTTATTTTGATACTCAAATTGTTCCCGATTTGGCCAATGGCAACTTCCTGAAACTGGTGCGCCCAAAGGCTACAGGCACATCTTCTCTCCCTGTCCCAGCCACCCTGGAACCAGCCACTTGTCCAAGTCCTGTTTGGTTTGTTTTAATTGAGGAGTGTCACTCAAAAGTCAGGATCTTTGCTAGACGCGTTTTAGCGCCACCCAGATGGATGTTGCTGCCTCTAGACCCTTGGGGGGCAGAGCAGGAAATCTATGCAAGTACACATGCATACACATATACACATGGGCAATGCTTATATGTCTGCATGTGCATGTATATCATACTTATGTCTACGTACACATTTGCATTTCTATGTATTTACCTATCTTAATAGATACACCTTAAAAACCGTGATTTACCTCTATACCTTCCATTCCAGTCTAACACTGCAGGGTTCACCCCTGCTTCCCCTTTTTCGCATTTGTACCTTCCTTCTCTGACTGTGAAAAACATGCCCTCATCCCCCGCCATATATTTACGTATTTACTCCATTCCTCAACCTTCTGACCTTACTGGTTGGCCGCTCTGCTCTGACCCTGTCCCTGTGTGGGCCCTGGGTGCCCCTGGGCTGCCTAGCCACCAGGGACGGGGAGAGAAGGTGTGCTCGTCACTGCTGTGTGTGCAAAGAAAGTGAGAAGCTTTAAAAAGCATCTCATCTTGACAAACTATAAAATGCCCCTATTTATTTCTTTATATAAATATATAGCTATAGATACATAACCTTGTTAATTTCCTTAAAAATAAACCAATAACAACGATAACTTTATTTGAGTAAATGTGTTTTATAATCTTTCTGACAGAAGTTTACCTACTTGGCTCACCATCAGAAGGCATAGTTTATAGTCGTTTGCATATATGTTTTGTTCCTACCCCAGGACTCTAAGCTCCTGGAGGTCGGGAGTGGGCCTCTCTCTGTTCTTGACTCACTGGATCACCTTAAGCAGTGCCTGGAGCAAAATGTGTGTTCAATTTGTTATTGATTATTTTCCTTCTCTCGGAGCTGACCAGCTCTTTTGCAGAATTGATTGAACTTAGTCATCATTCTGACATTGCATAGCTTCAGTCTATGCCAGTGTTTCACATGTGATGTCTTAGAAAGTGTGTGAGAAATGCAGAGGTCAGAAGTTTATACACTAGAAAATCTTTTAACAGCTGAATAATGTCCTTAATTAGGAAAATAGTAAGAAAAAATGGTGTGGATGAAACAAAGGAGGCATTATAGAGATGCTTAGTTACACAAGATTGTTGGGGATATTTACTTTTATAGCATATAAAACTCTATGCAGTGAATAGATTCCCTATAAAATAGAAACAGTTAATTGGTTAAGGGAGACATGTACAAACTTTTTACTTTGAAATTGTAAAATGCAATGAGTAAATTATAAAAAGTAAGTTTTAAGCTTAAGGGTGAACTTGTTTTAGGTATAATTTGGCTTAAAAATTATGCATGTTAGCATTTTGCCTGGTGTGTGGTAGTCTTCACCAGGCTTTGAGTGCCTGTTATACTATGTTACAGTTACAACAAATTGAAATCCCCCTATAGCAATTCCTCTCCCCCAACAGTTTTCATGACCTTGTCTGTAAATTAGTTGCCATTCTTATTGTCACTGCCATCTGCTTAAGATGACTTCAGAGCAGGCCTCCCTTCAAGTCTTTCTCCATAACCCCTAGCTTTTTTTCACTCCTCTGCTGGCCTCATAAATTAGATTTTGGACCCACTTTAATTTATAGCCTGGTTGAGACAGATTAAAGAAATGATGACTGACACCTGATAGCACATCAGCCAAGGTTAAAAATGCAATTTCTGTTTCATTAAACTCCATAGAAAAGGTCAACCTTTAATAATTGTATAATCTACTAAGCTATGTTCTCAAGAGGCTTCTGTTAGATTTGCTTGTAACAGAGATGTGCACATTTGAGGAAAGATAACCTCATTATGCTTTTAAGAATTATATATATTTAATATTTATTTATCAACTAGAGATTTACTTGAAGAGACTCACTGAGAAACAAGTATGACCTAAACAAGATATGAATTAATTTTCTTTTTCTTGCTGGCATTAATGGGACTCTCCAGAACTGAAGATGGGACCGATTAGGTCTACATGATTATAAAAAATGTGTTTATCTTGTGGTGTTGACAATGTTATGGGAGTTGGCAAAACGTTTGAAACCCTGCTTATAGGAATAGGCTTTAACGAACGTTATGTAGATAAAGTGTCTCTCCATAGGATAACACTGCTCCCCATCCTCTCCCAATGTGGCCTTCTTCAATTACAATGGCAACTCACATCTTATGACAGACAGTGGTGGCTACCATGCATAGACGGAGGGAAGGAAGCCATGAGTTTGTCCTCAGTTGTCTTTTTTAGTGGTTCTAACTTGCTCTCCTGGCTTCTAAACATGCTGGGATACACAAGCACAGACTGGTGAGCATTTAAAACTCCCTATCTGGATTAGTACACTAAGAATAAATATTCACCTCAATATCCAGCATTCAGACTTCAAAGATACAGAGAAAACTAGATTAATTGAGTTGTAAAAAATTTTTTTTTTAAAGTATAAAAGATGTGGATTGGACTCTGGGTTCTACCATTCCCTAGGCAGGTTTCTTCCCTTCTCCAGGTCTTGGTTTTCTTGTCCATCAATTAAGGGTAATGACATCACAACCAGTGGTTGTGACGATCACATAGGATTGTGTCTCACTGTGCTTTACACAATGCCTGATAATGGGGTAATGTTCAGAAGGGGTAGTAATTTTTATAACTACATAACACATTTGTAGAAGAGGAAGAATTCTAATTTTTATTATCTACTTGTATTCCATTTTCCAAATGAGACGATAAAAGTTTAAGTCAAAGGATAATACAAGTTATTACAGGGAAAATAATAAACCCATACACAAAATACAGGAAGTTAGTGGTGTCAACTAATCACCTTAGAAGAGGATCAGAAGAGGATCAGAAGAGGAGGGGGATGAAGGCAAACACAGATGTTGGCTTAGGATATGGCCCACTTTCCTTTTCTTCCTTTATTCTAGAAGACCAGTAGAGCTCTTCTCATTGATTTGAAGTGTCACTTCTTCTGGTCCTCCCTTGAACGTTTCATGGGGATTCTTCAAGATTATGATTTTAAGGCTTAATGAGTCAACATTACTAAAAACAAAGCATAACAAAACAACCCTAAACAGAATCTTCAGTGTGCTGTGTAGGGAGGAAGGGTGGGAGCAAGAAGGGAGAGAGGGAGAGGGACAGAGTGAAACATCGATTTGTTTTTCCACTTATTTATGAATTTATTGGTTGCTTCTTGTATGTGTTCTGACCGGGGATCGAACCCATGACCTTGGTGTAGTGGGATGACCCCCTAACCTGAGCTACCTGGCCAGGGACTGATTTTTTTTTTTTAATGAATGTTGGGTGGTAATTGCTGGTTATGATTGGAAATTCAAGATGTGTGTGAGAACAGAAGCATTGGATGTAGAATATCCTTTAAAGAACTTTGAGAAAAAAGGCAACCTTGGGGATGGTAGCTGAAAAGATCAGCGGTAGCATCCAGGAAACACATACTTTAAGCCAGTCATACCTGACTGTCTGAAGACATAAAGGCTCAAACCTGTGGAAGAAGAGGTTGTAGATTTTGAGGAGAGTATGGATAGGTATAAGAACTAGCTCCTCTAGGAGTGAGGGATGAAACTTATTTTATACAGTACTACCTAAACATTAAGAATAGCAGCAGCATGTATTAGAGTGGTGGTGCAGACTTTGTAAAATGACACCAGGTATGCAGAGGACTCTAATCCACAGCTTATGACTGAAGTGAATGGTGACAGCCCTGAGCATGACTTATCTTACAATGCTTCACGGTCAGAAATATTTTTTTAATCAGAATCTAAGCTAATAGAAAGAACTTGTTAAAATCTTAGGTTATATTATTTCTCTGAGAGTGGGGCTGGTTATGGAGAGCTCACATCAATTAGTCACATTCTGCTGACCTAGTATAGTAAACACTCCTACAGGGATGCAGATCTTAAAAACAGTGCCATAAATGACAGGGCCGGGCTGTCAGTGTGAGCGAACCATCCTGATTCTAACTCTTTTCATTCTCAAAGGGCAGATGAGTTTTGAGAGTATTTATGTTCTATTTGGATTAATTAATTGAGATTTTTGGCCTTTTTCTGTAGCTGCCTGTTCCTTTACTTAAAATTCACTTGTTACAAGGCACAGTGAGTTAATTAGTATGATTAGCTCCCTCGCCCCCATGCATGCATTTTTAAGAACCTGGGAGTCAAGGTGCTGCTTATACAGATTATTTGCAGATAGTTAATTCTTGAGTAACTGTCTTGGGGTGGCTATTATCATACGATTAGCATGCCTTTCATATTTCCTGATGCTTTAGGAGGAAGCATCCCCTTTATGTCTCATTTCAGAACGTTCTTTGTCAGTAAATGTTAAAACAAGCTTCTGTCCTGTCAAAAACATTTTTGTGTTATACGCTTTCAAAATGCGAGATTTCCAAACCCCGAAGGATTGATTTCCTCCACCTAATAGGTGTAGGGAGGTGCTGGTAGTCAGCTTTTTTGTTCACGAGGTTGTCATCATAACGAATCATCAGTGCATCCCACCTTGTACCTGTTGAAAATTCGAAGCTGAGGTCAACAGCACACCACTAGGGGCCACTCTGATCTTAAAGCATAAACGAACTAATGACGATTTCCAACAATGACAATGGAAGGGGTATCAATAGGTAACCTTGCTATGGCAAAATGGAGGTAGTTTGTGTGAATTTAACAACCTAAATTTGGAACATCAAGCTTCAGGCTTGATGAGGACTTTTGTTCGAAAATGATTTTTTTCATATCTCATGCAAATACTTTGTATTAGTTGACAATACTAAATCATTCCCTATACTAGCAGATTTGGAAATACTGCTAAGTGTCATAAAGGAGAAAGGTATGTTTTGATGAGTCTAGGATGTCATCAATTTAGTGTCGGCATTAGCTTTCACTGGGAAACTAACTGTTCTATTCTGGCTTGATTTTCTATAAAAAGGTAATAAGGTTATCTGCCTCTCAGGAATGTTATTAAGAGAGAGTTTGTTAAAGTGTGCAGTGCCCTGATGACAGTAACTGTTAAATATTCATATGTGAAGCAATGTAATGATAGTAAAATCAATATAACACTAGAATGAAGGAGTTGTTTGGCAATCAAACTACAAATTAAAACATCAGTCATGTGTGGTAAGATACTCTCTGTGGAGTGTCTATAGAGTATTTCTGTGTAAGGAAGCAGCTAGTCCGCTGTTTGTACTGGGGCTTATTCTGCTGGGAATACCCTTAGCGGCCTGGGGAACCCACCTCACATTTAACTGCAGCTGTGGTTTCAGGGCTGGTCAAGCATTGCCCCATGCGGGCAGAAGTCTCACTTCGATGATAGTGGACATTTCGGGATGACTTACTAGATTCCCAAAGGCATCTCTTCTGGGGGCAGCAGAGCAGCCCAGGGCGGGAAGCGCTGGCTCCTTGGAGCAGCCGAGATGTTGTCAGATTGCAGACGTGCAACGCTGCTGCAGCAATGGCTGCAGTGAAAAGGAGGGATGAGAACTTGGGGGTAGAGTTGGATTGGCACAGCTTGTGAGGGGTAAAGCTGGTGGCTGGGTCCTTCTGACTCCAACATCACCATCCTTTGCACTTTGTTTAACATACACCTTTTTTCGTTAGCATTGTATTTCTCCTTTGCACTGAAATTCTTCATGTAATTCTCATTGCTTTTTGCAAAACTGTTTACAGCAGTGCTTCTCAAAATGTAATGTGCATACAAACTACCTGGGGATCTTGTTAAATGCAGATTTTGGTTCAGTATGTCTACATGGAGGCGTGGTCTTCTGGTCTGTATTTCTAACAAGCTCCCAGGTGATGCAGTTGCTGCTGGTCTGCAGACCACACGTTCAGTAGCAAGGTCACAAAGTAAAAAATATAAATAAAAAGGCATCACAGGCTTGTATATTGAATGAACTGAATAAAACAGGTGTGACCAGGTGGTTCAGTTGGTTAGAGAATCATCCAGTGAGCCAAAGGGTTGCAGGTTTGATCCCTGCTCAGACGACGTACTTAGGTTGCAGGTTCAATCTCTGGTCAGGGCGTGTAAGGGAGGCAACCTATTGATGTTTCTTTCTCACATAGATCTCTCTCTCTCTCTCTCTCTCTCTCCCTCTCTCTCTCCCTAGCCCTCTCTCTAAAATCAATAAACATATCCTCAGGTGAGGATTAAAAGAAAAAAAAAGCAGGTATGGCAATTTGCCTTGAAGGTGCTCACTCAACAGAGCCTTCATCAAAGTTACCCTTTAAGTGAATTTTGAACGACGGGCTGAATAATGTTGTATGAAACCTTTTCCTAGGACCATCTGGTCATTGCTTTCTGAGGGTACCAATTTCCTTATAGGAAAATAATAATGACAAATAATGTGAAAAATCAAATGTACACTCCCCACAGAAAATCATTGTCTTGCTCTGTAAGTACATCTGCATTATAAACTGCATTCCCTGAACCTAAATAACAGTATCACTAGGGTACACTGAGCCTACTGCAGTTTTATCTTTTCTTCCAAAAGTGACAAACATTAGATTACAAAGTCCTGCATCATCTGCTAAGAGGCTTCATTCTGTGAGCATTGTATTTACTACTGACTGATTCAATTTGATTAGATTTTCATTCATAGTATTTACAATTTCAAAAAAGAAATAAAGGAAGCAATCGCACAGATTCCATCATACTTTTTGTAGTTCCCTAAAAAACATGATTAACTCCTGCAATATGGATTCAGAAGAAGCACTTTGACAGAGAATATGTAAAAACATATATCTAACGTTTTAAGTTAAATGAGATTTGCTGTTGCAATATGATGTAGCAGATAAAGAATGAACTTGAGATATGGGACTTAATCCCAAATTCCTGCGATGCTTCAAAAAAACATTTAGATACTTTTTATTCTCTTGTGCTTATTATTTATTTACTCAATGCTTGACATAAATCTATTGGGCATTCACTGTGAGCACCAACATAGTTACCAGTTATGTAATGAGGGACAAAACAGAGTTCCTGACCTCAGGGAAATTGCACCTGCAGGGAGGTGGGTGGGTGGGAGGCAAACATAAAGCAAATAGATACACAAATGCATATTTGATTATTTACTGTATTAACTGCTATGAGAGAGAATTCCTGTGAAGGGTCCTGGGGGCAGGAGAGTGCTCATCACATTTGAAGAATTAAAGAAGCTGCCCTGGCTGGCCTGGCTCAGTGACCTGAGAACCAAAGGGTTGCTGGTTCAATTCCCAGTCAGGGCATATGCCTAAGTTGCAGGCCAGGGCCCCAATAGGGGGCATGTGAGAGGCAACCACACATGGATGTATCTCTCCCTCTCTTTCTCCTTCCCTTCCCATCTGTCTAAAAATAAATAAAATCTTAAAAAAAAAAAAAAAAAAGAAACCAAGTGCTGCTGGTGTACAGAGCCAGTGAGGATGACTTTGGTAAATGTGTGTGTAATCCGCAAACATAGCAAGTATGGTACCAAGAGCTGAACTGCCCTTATTAAGTCTGTACTGCTACCTTCTACAGTCCATGCCGTTGTTATCATTTCATAGATCAGAGGCATAGGGAGGGTATACAAGTTGCAGAGGGTCTCAAGTGTAGAGAGGGTTTGAACACGGGAAGTTTTCATCGCTGCCCACATTGCTTCTCTGCAGGGTAAAGGGGTCAGGGCAAGACAGATCACACAGGTTGGCAGCCTGATCTTCCCCTCTCTCAATGCGATAACATGTGGCTTCAAAATTTTAACTGCTGTGTGAAGAACAGGAAGTTAACTCTCTTAATTGAATAAAAGCAACAGTGAAATAAAATAATAATAGTTTCCTAGGTTATAAGACAATTGATAGTTCTGGTAGTAAACTCTCAAAATGCATGGGCATGTTATGATTTCCAAAGACTTCTCCATGAGGGGTTATGTGTGGAAGAAAATAACTAGGAACTGTTTTCACATCTTGGTGTGGGAGATTCAGGTCTCATTTTCTGACCGGGATATTAACATGTCTCTTTTATGATTTCTTGAGGATGTATAACTGATGCAACCCAATGAGATCTACCACCTTTGTATTTTCTAAGGCAGGACAACTATGCAGCAAAACTTAAAAAGTCATAGTGAGATTCAAAGAAATGGAATTTTATGTGATTTTTTTGTTGTTGTTATTCAGAGTAGTTTAACTTTGCTATGGATATATTTTAAACTTTAAATGATAAATGACTGTCAACGAAAATATTTATTACAGTTTTTATTTAATTTTCTACTTATACCAAATGCATTTCCTGATGTAGACACCGAGTCCTTGGAGGTGCCATTGCTGTTGTAGTTCTACAAGTAACGATGCTGTAGAAGAGAATGCAGCAGACACAAGGTCATATGAGAAATCCAGAAGCCTCCACATAGCTAGCTAGAGTGCCTGATGAGAAACTCAGTAAAGAATAAATGAGGGGTTCCTAAGTTCCAAGGCTTTCCCTTTGTGTCTAGGGGTTAACAACTGTCATGGTTCATAGTGGGCAGAAAGAGAAGAGAAAACATGGGCAAATCAAAAGCTGGATAACTGTTGCCCATTCACAATTTTGGTTATCGTGGAATGTAGGATGAGTCTTAGAAGGAATGTGATCTGACTCTTCCCTTTAAGGTTGACAAACAAGGCTGAGGTAGCAAGTGAATTTCCCAAGGTCATATAGCCACTGGTAGCAGCAGAGTGAGGGCTTCAGGGCAGCGCTCCTGATTCTTGGGCAGCCCTCCCTGCTGTGGGGTCAGGCGTATATGTGTGCAGAACACTGCGCTTCGGGGTAGCTTCCAGCGAAGGGCATGAAATAAGAAATACAATATCTAATTCTTTTTTAGAAAATTATTGTTCACTTACAGGTGTCCCGCTTTTCCCCCATTGCTCTCCTTTGCCCTGCACCCCCTCCACCCCCAAGCCCCCTCCCCTGTTCCCACCATTGTTAATCCCTGACCTGTTGTCCATGCCCATGGGTCCCTTGTACATGGTCCTTGACTTGCCGCTTCCCCTCCTTTCCCCCGTTAGTCCCCTATTTCCTCCCCTCTGGTCGCTCTCCGCTTGCTCTTTATTTCTGTGCTTCTGGATCTAATTCTTAAAGAACATGCACATCAGAAAACACAGAAAATCCAAAACTTGGGGTGTACATGGTTTAGAAAGCAAATTTAAGTCAACAATGATACAATATTGTGGTAATATATGAACAATATCCTAGTATTGTTCTTAAGAGAATAAAACAACACTTGATAAGATGGCACCTGTGGTCATTCTTTTGGACTTAAGCAGTCTTTTTAAAGACTAAAATATACCTTACAAATGGATTTTACATTAAAATAAAAAGGGTCATTTCATGAATTCATCGTGTCCTCATCCACTCTTGGCCACGTAGGTTCCCCTTTTCTAAGAGGGCAGAGAATGATCTTCTACCAGTGTACTCCTGTGTTAAGTCCCCTCAGGGCACCACTAGAGTTACGACACACCAAGGGGCAGTGGTAGAGGTCTGCCCAGGGTGCAGAGAATAAGTGTAACTGTTTTCTATTATTGCTGTTAGCCCGTAGTTATGAACCATGTCAGTGATAAAGCACTTCCTGCTAGTGGGACTGCCGGCACTGTCTCCCTCCACCTTGGTAAACCATGTGCCAGGGCGCTATGGATGAACCAAATCCAAGGGCAGGGAAGAGGGAGAGAGGGGTAGGAAGCTTCTCCTAGATAATAACATTTGCTTCTCTACTGATCTTCAGACTGGCATCCAGAGGAGTGAATGGTACTAATATGAGAAATAAATAAGATTTTTTTAAAGTTAAATGTTAATTAAAAAGGATGTTAACTATAAGTGGCTTTCCTTTATGTCAGTGATTTTCAGACAGTGGGCTGTAGCACACTGGTGTGCCACAAGAATTTTTAAAACATGCGATACCTGACTATATAGTGAAGGGCACGGATTGATCTCTTTCCCCCTAGATTGTCAAATAAAAAATGACAACCTCCCACACAATAGTAGCCATCTGGTGTGAATAAATCAAATTATACCTATTTTTTGTCATATCAGCAAAAAATATATTCTTTGGTGTGTTGCAGATTTTTTTTTTAATTTTTATTTTTTGGTATATTTTATTGAGTGTACTATTACAGTTGTCCCATTTTTACCCCCTTTATCCCCTCTGCCCTGCACCCCATCCCATCATCCCCACACCTCTTAGTCCATGTCCACCAGCAAAAATATATTCTTTGGAGTGTTGCAGAATTTTAATAATTAGTTTATTTGTGCCATGAGATGAAAAAGGTTGAAAATTGCTGCTTTATTCAATAGAAAATCAGGTTTAAAATATAATGGAAAATAATTTCTACAAAACAAGTGAAACTAGAAAATACCTAGCAGTAAATTTTACCCCAAATTCATATGATCTATATTAAGAAAAACTAAAACTGAACTATAAAACAAGACTTGAATAAATGATGGGACATATATAGATTTGGTTGAAAAGATATTTCTTCCCCCTGGTGAGCCTATGAGTTTAGTGCAATTCCAATAAAAATCCATAGAATTAACATATTTCTTTTTAATTTGACCTTGGATATGATATACAACTTCTTTGGACTTTAATGCAAGACTAAAATATTCAGTGCTTCTTAAAGACATTTTGGAAATATGAATAATGGCCTCAAAATGTTTATATATCTTAAATCAGTAATGTCACTTACAAGATTTTGAGTGAAATAATGGAAAATAAGCATAAGTAATCGAAGATAACCATAAAACTCCATGTGTAAGAATGTCCAAATTTTATTAAAAAAACAAAATTGACAAAAACAATGGGATAATTAGCTTAAATACAGTTTGGTATAAACATAAGGGAAAGTATTATGTAGCTATTAAAGCCTCTATTTTGAATACTAATTATGACATGGAAAACTTAAGTAAATGTAAAATTATGTAAAGGGGCTCCATTAAAATGCACACATATAAATGCATGCAAAAAACAGGTGTAGGTGAAGGAAATATATAAAACTGTTTCCAGCAGTTATCTCAGAATAGTGAAATTGTAAAGTAGATTTGGGTTCAAATGCCACTTTCCAACTGTGAGATCCTGGGTTGCATGACACTTAATTTGCAGGATCTTAATTTCCTCATTTGTGAAATGAAGAAAATAGCAATAAGTTTTCTGTGAGGATTAAATTAGCTAATGTGTGCAAAGCATGTAGTTTAGTATGTACCAAGTATGCCACGAATGGTATTTATTATCAATAATTAATATAGATTTCTATATTTTTAATATTTTTATTGAGATATAATTTACACATAACATTTTGTAAATTTGAGATGTAAAATATATTGATTTAATACCTTTATATATTATAATATATAATATATATTTATATAATAATATATTTATTATATATTTATATAATAATAATAATAATATATAATAATATAATATAGTTACCACTATAGCATTAGTTAATACCTCCAATACATCACATAATTATCATTTCATGTTGTGGCAAGAACATTTAAGATCTAGTTTCTTAGCAACTTTGAAGTATATACTACAGTGTTGTTGACTATAACCACAATACTTTGCATTAGATCTCCAGAGTTCACTCATTATCCAACTGTGAGCTTGTAACCCTGGACCAACATCTCCCCAGTTTCCTCACCACTACACCATTCTACTCTCTGTTTCTCCAAGTTCGGCTTAGATTCCACATATGAATGATATCCTGCAGTATTTGTGTTTTTCTGTCTGACTTATCTTAGCATACTACCCTCAAGGTCCCACCGTGTGGTTGCTTTTAGACACTTCAGATTTATTAACTTCGTCATCAGAAAAAACATAATAAGTATTACACATTTCAGAAAGTGGAACTCCAGAAAGTTGAGGCAAGCTTAAAACTAAGTGTAAGAAGAGTTTGAAAATGAACAGAGAATGCAAAATATGTTCAGTGAAGTAGGCCTTAGGTAGTCCAATTTAAAGGAAATCATAATATAATATTTACTGAGTTCTTTCCCTGTGTGTATTTATAATTCATTTCATTCGTGATATCGCTCCTTGGAAACGGTGCTATTATTACCATCATTTTACAGATAAAGTAACTGAGGTACAGAAAGCTTAAATAAGTCATCCATGGTTGTAGAGGTAGTAGGGGGGAGACCTGGGCGATGCAACTGCCTGGATCAGTCTAACCGTGTGCTAGGCAAGCTTCTCACATGATGAGCTCTACGTGATTCATGTAAGATAAATGCAAATACATTGTTTAGGCTAAGCACAACAGTTCTTGATGCTGAGAGAAGAAACGCATTTCTCCTGGATAGCCTCATGAAGATGAAACTGCTTATTTTAATGATGAATGTCCTCAACAATGTCCTCACAGCAGACACAGTGACTAGTTTCATAGTACTGTGGATTATAGTGTCCCTCTTGGTAACCTATAGTCTTGCATTAAAGCACAATTCATTAAAAACCTTTAAGTCTTAGAATGGCCCGTAAGTGGAGAGTGGTCTGAATTGATGAAGGGACACTGGCAAACTGAAAAATCTTTAAAATAATTCTCTTTTATACTGGAAAATCTTTAGAATAACAGAGAGGAATCAGAAAATGGTTGGGAGCATTGCCACAAACTTGAAACTTAAACAGAGCTTCTAAAGGGGTAAGAAATCTAGAAAACATAGGAGTAAGCTCATTAGTTTCTACTATTCTTTAAATTTTGATCTGAAAATAATTCAAAATGCAAAATGTTGCTTGGAATAAGTTATCAAAAGTTCCACACAGTTATGAAATGGAAATGACATTTTGGCTGGCAATTGGAAAAAAGGATATTCATTAGTCTGGTGTGGCATATTGAATAATTCAGCTGTCGTGGGTAGGCTTAAGTCTCTGTCATGGGCTGGACTCTCTGGGCACAGGCTGAGAATGAGTTTGGGTGAAGGACGTGAGGAGAACAGGAAGGAAGCAGGATTGTCCATGTTGGGACAAAGTGAACTGACATTTTTTTTTTTTAACCTGGCATTTATACACATGTCTTGCTTAGTAAGCTGAGATGGGAGTGATTTGGGGAGAAGCAGCTCCCTCCAGCTGAGGCAGATCCTGCCGAAACTACCATCTTGGGGCTGTGTACTGACGGTGTTTCCCACAACTGCGCATCAAGTCTTCCTTTTAAAGGGGGCCTGAGTGCTGTATCTCTATAACTATAAAAATATGACACAGAGTCCTCAAGAACACTTACGAGTGATAGCAGAACATCAGAATTTTTGCGCAAATTTTGCAACTTAGGTAGGAAGTGACCTTGAGAAACTTGGGCCTTATTATGTCTGCTTAACAACTAGAACCAACAATAACCTATTACTTTAATCTCTTGATGGATATGTTAGGAATGAGTGCCTATTCAAAATGGATGAAAAATCCTGCTTGTTGTAGGTACCTAATAGTATGTGGTCAATTTCTGCTGGGATTAGCAGACGTTTTCGTCTGCTTGGCTTCCATGACAAAATACCATACTTTGAGTGGCTTAAGCAGCAGGAACCTACTTATAGTGTGGAGGCTGGGGAGTCCCAGGTCAAGGTGTTGGCGAGGTAGTTTTCATTCTGAGGCCTCTTCTCTTGCCTTGTAGGTAGCCACTGTATCTCGCTCACATGGCTTTTCCTCAAAGTGGGTGCATGGGGGCACAGGGTGGGTATAGGTGGAGAGAGAGAGAGAGAGAGAGAGAGAGAAGGGAGTCTTTCTTTCTCTTCTTATAAAGCCTCTAGTCCTACTGGGAACCTCACCATTATGAACTCATTTAACCTTAATTATCTCCTAAAGATACAATCTCCAAATTCAGTGACATTGGAGGTTAGAGCTTCAACACATAAATGTTAGAAGGATACAAATCCCCTCAAAGTTGGTAAGCATTGGGAAAACAGTGGTTAGAACAGAGATAAGCGAACTATAGCCAATGGGCCAAATCCAGCCAGTGGACCACTTTTGTATGGCCCATGAGCTAAGAATATTTTTTAAAGAAAACATTTCTAAAGGATTATAAACAAAAAACCCAAAGGGTAATATGTGACAGATGGTGTACGTAGCCCACAAAGCCTAAAATATTTATTCCCTGGCCCTTTACAGAAAATGTTTGCCAATCTTTGTCCTACTTTCAGAAAAATATACTGGACTCAGTTTCTGCAGCTCAAAGAGTTAGAATTAGAAATTATTTTTATTGCATTTCTTAGAAAGAAGGTTTTAGTTTGTCGATCAGTCGTGGAAGGAGATATTCCTTATTTGGACATCAGAAAGGGATGATCAGCTCAGAAGAAGCCTCTTGAGCTGTATCCTTAGCCATTTTGGGCTTTCTATTCTCTGGGCTCTGGGAAAACGACAGAACACGTGTCTGATTAACAAAGGGAAGGTGACGTGCAGCCTTTGGTGTAGTGGTGATGGAGATGCCGCCTTGGAAGGGCTGGTTAGGGGGAGGGTCCAAACCACTGGGAATATGAGTGACAGGGATGTCAAGGTGTGATACAAGGTTAGATGACACTAGAATAGGCGGTCTAGGTGGCAACCTAGTTGGGTGATCACAGTAAAAGAGGCCATATCATGAGAAACATTTTATTGTACTCTGGTTGATAAATTTAGAAACTCATATATCTGAATGCTTTGAGATGGCTTATTTTGGTAAAGTTTACCTTGTTCCTTGGAGGCAGTCAGAAGTTACTGGAAAATTATGGGCCATTCATGTTGAAAGGACTTTATTTTATCAGCTCCAAATGGTCAGTGCTGCCACCAGATAGGGATGTCTGATCTCTAATATCTTGCTGTCCTGGAAACAATGAATACATACGTTAAGGCTAATTGGGCATCTCCAGTGAAGAAAAGAAATACCAATCCAGATGATGGGATAATATAATTTATGACTGATGGTATAATTGTAGACAAGGCCATGAAATCAAAGCTACAAAAATCATCTACAAAATTAAAGTAAACTTAATAAGATTTAACAAAGGCATAATTTCAGATCTCGTATGTTTAAAACACACTTCTCTTAAAAATTTCAGTTATGAGTCCTATTTCTCTTTAGGTGATTTTATTAAAGCTACCAAAATTTTGAGACCATAGCTACCACTTAGCTGAACAAGATCTTCAACCCTAAAAACATGTTATTTGCGCCATGGTAGACTGCCACTGATAGGTTTCATTTCATCCCAGTTTCATCGACCTCTAACTTGTTTAAGCAGAAAGAATCCTGCTGAAAGCCCCGTTGCTTGACAACCCCATAAGTGCATGCTAGGTGTTGACTGTTCCTTTAGAGAGAACTCCTTAGTTGATTATTTAGTTCAGCAAACCATGTTATAATTTTTTCTCTTCTCATGGCTTATTAACCCATTTAAAATGCTTTTATTAGAACAGGGAACTTTGTACATTTTGTTCTTGGATTTTTACTCAGCAAGATTATTATTTCCTCTTAGAGAAGACTTCTCATGAAAGGAAATAAAAATGGGCATTATGAGTTTTATTTATAAGTCAGTATTTGTTACCAGTTGGGTTTCAAGGGCATTCACACAAAATTTACATGTTTATATGTGTGAAGGTAAGGCACCATAAGAGAAGCCAGCATAAGCTTTCAAAATAGGGGGACATTTTATTGAATATTAAAGATCCTCTGGCCGCCTGAAGAGTGGTGTAGAAAAGGTCAGCCCCTGTAAGAAACAGAGGGTGCAGAGGTGCATAAGCTGTCAAGATGTTTTACCTTTAAGTCCTCTGCAAGGATAATAGTGCATAAGATTAAGGCAAAAGACAAAATAATATATGATGTCTTGAATGTTTTTCCAGAAGAATAAACTTCTCCCTGCTTGTTGAACATAATAAGCATGTTATGTTTATTATGTTCAGCTCCAAAGAAAGCATGTTATAAGTGGGCTATGGTCAACGATGGAGGGAGAAGATGATTCAGTACTCACAACTGATGCTCTCATAAACCCTCTGCCGTTTTCTTAGAATGAAAAACAAGGAATGGTAGGGTATGAAATCTAAAACAAGCAAACAAAATCACAAATCACAGGAGGTTAAGGGTTGATCATTAGCAGAGCTGTCTGACTACGTATTATGTTCCTTAAAAGAATTAAAGTAAAATGTAAAAATGTCGTATCTTGTGTCGGCTCAGATAAATTTTTGGTTACTCTTTCCTTTTTTTATACAAGAAAGTCTCAATTATCCATAATAACAGGGTTAAGGCAAGCATGGGAAACAGATCTGACCACCGAAAATTGTTAGAAATTGTTAGTCCTTATAGGCCCCGTTAACCCTATATCCACCAGCTCTAACCTGTGACCCTCAGCTGCTGACCACTGTCTCATTTCTTTTTTGTTTCTTTGTTCATTCCCCATTAAAGATAGTGGTGGGTAATAAAATAACCAGAAGAATAGACAGGGGACTTACATGATTAATTAACTAGCTGGGTAAGTAGCCCTGAAAATTTGAGAATTTATTATGAAGTGAAATACTGTATTTTAAATGCTGACTATCCATTTTATAAATCATAACCTAGTTTAAGACTCTAACCTAATATTTATTTTGCAGAGAAAGTTTGTAGTTGGACAATACACATTCTTAGTCTTAACCAAGGAGAGGGCCTTTTTTCAATATATAATGTGTTCCATGAAAGTACAGATTAATTTTGAATTGCTAAGGGAAACAACTAATGCCATTTTTAATATTTATTGAGGCATAATCTGTATATAATATACTATCTACAAAAGAGTTAATGAATTTTGAATGCACAAGTGGGAGGGTACGTGCCAGCCCCTGCATGAGTTTTGTATGTGTATTGATGCATTTAACAATAAAAAAGCAGTGATTATTATGTATAAAAATTGATGGGATTTAAATATATAGCTTAATTATAAAATAATCAAATGAAGTATGTTGGGAACAGCAGTTAATAAATATTAATTGACAATAATGATTATTATTAATTATTAATGTTACTTCAAAGTTAGTTCTAGACTCTTCAATATGACATTTTAGCTCCTACAATAGCTCATCCTCATCTTCCAGACCATGAGTGGAAGTCTGCTGCTAGCCCTGTATGAATTTTACCAACTTTAGTCAAGATTCTGCTAGAAGGAAGTGACTTTCTGGGTTCCACACAGACTAGGGTACCAACTTAATGATTGTGTGTTGAATGAAAAAATCTTCACTGGATGAACTCCTATGTCTGTAACCACCCCTACCTATTTAGGTGGGATGGCAATTGTGAGTTTATTTTTCATTCTGCATTTTATTTAGGATAATTCCTATATCTATCTTTCCAAGTTTACTGACCTTTTCTTCTACAATATCTAATACATTATCAGTTTCTTACAGTGCAATTTTCATTTTAGAGACTTTTTTACCTCTAAAAGTTCCATTTGGCTGTATATCATCCATTTATCTCCTCATAATATACATGTTTCCCTCCATCTTCTTGAACATAGATAGGGAGTATATTTACAGTGTTTTAAGGTCTTCACCTGCTAATTCCATCACCTATGTCATTTCTATTTCTATTGGTTGTGTTTTTTTCTGGTTATTGCTTCTTTACTTTCCTCATAATTTTTTACTGAATACCAAATGTGCATTTTACAGTTTGGAGTTCTAGATGTTTTCTTTGTGTTCTTTTAAACAGTGTTGGACTTTTTTTTCCTGACATGTTGTTATTTGGAATCAGTTTTTTCCTTTTGTGGCTTGTTTTTATGTTAGTTAGAGTAAGTTCAGAGGAGTTTTGAATCTAAAATTATATTTGCCCCACTACTGAGATGCCACCCTCGTGAGAATTCTGATGCCATGTAAGATGAGGTCTTTCCACTTTGGCTGAGGGGAAAGCAAGCAAATTCTGGCCTTGTGTGAATTTTGGCTGACTGCCCTTGGTTCTTTTCCCAGCCTCAGGGACTTTCCTTTTATTCATGTATATGCCGGTACTTGTCCGAAGATTTAGGGGGATTCCTCTGAAGATTTCTGGCGTTTTCTCTCTGTGCAGCTTCTTCCTATTACTGTGCCCCAGAAACGCCTGCTGCCTTAGTCTCCTTGGACTCTGATTCCTAGCTCCTTAACTCAGCGAGCTGCGGGGCTTTCTTTGGGTGCCCCTTCCCTGTAGGGCCTGGATACCCCCACAGTAAGCTGGGGCAGTGCTAAGACTAACCCCCGTTTCTTCACTCTCATAGATTGCTGCTCTTCTCCACTCATTGTCTGATATCCGAAAACTGTTTTGTATATTTAGTCTGGTTCTTTGCTTGTTTATGTTAGAAGGGTGAATCAAATTCTTTCTACTGCATCCTGTGCGTGGAAGCAAAAGTCTATATCATTCCTTCTTAATTTAATAGCTGGAGTAATTCTACAAGAACAACTTTCCTCCATCAACTCCTTGGTTATTTTCACTAGTTTATATAGAAAAGTTTTATTCTTTTCCTTTTCTAGTTTTGAAATGATGTTTCTGTTTCCTAGCACCTTCCAAAAGAGACCAATAGATTTTTAAAGCATTATAAACTCATAATAATATTTTTGATGTGTTTTAGTATATTGCAGTTATTATTCAAATGGATGCTCAGGTTATATCACTGGCTAGTGGTAGGCTTTGCATTGTAGCTCTTGTATTATTTTTATACAACTTTAATAGTCTTTGAATACTTCCTTAATTTTATGTCATGACAAGACCCAGAAAAGATGATAGAAGACTCTGAGATTCCTGAAATCATATTTTTTATAAATTTTATCTAGTCTAGGACTGCCCATATAAGTATATTTGGAGAAAGAAAAAACTGTATTATTATACATAATTATTCTGTATGTTCAGAAAATAGCAGTAGATACTATCTATCAGGTTATAGAAAATGGCTGAGACATTACACAAATCAGAGGGCATCATTGGGCAATGAAATTGTACAAATTTGGCTGAATAGTTCAGTTATGGATCACTTTTTGGACAAAAGAAATCAGAAAGATAGCACTCAAGATAAAGCTGAAATAAAGAGGCAATTAAAGATTTGGAGTGACTGGAGAGAGTAGCAAAAACCTAGTGTGAAAAAAATGAAATTAAAAGCAAAGGCATATGATAGAAACAGTATTTTTAAAATTGTGGGTAGAAAGCAGAGTCTGAGTGTCCCCAGCCCTGGAGCTCTTAACAGGAAAGAGCCATGAATGGCCCTCAGGAAACCTCATTATCTTCACTGCGGAACCATAATAAATGGATTTGGGTGAATGAGGCTGATGATGACTGGCAGGAAGCTACGCTGCTCTGACTCATGTTTCTTTATTTTAGGTCCACAACTGACACACAGACAGACTCTTTTTTGATAATCAGAATGTTCCCTTCTCTGAATGGTGCTGGAATTTTGTCCCTTTAATTACTGATTTTATACTGTGAAGTCCAGTCCTCTTATGATAGTGCATTCTTTCTTTAGACATGGCACCACCTAATCATTAAGCTTAAACTTAGCTCGAATCACATTTGTTACATTTCCCTGAATCTACCCCTATGTCACGATGATTAGGTTTTGGGATGCTCTCGAAAACGCTCAATCTTATCAAATCCTCTTGGATGGCATCGGTAGTATAGGTGGCACCTCATTGTTCCACTTTGATTCCTTCTAATCTCAGTCCTTGGTAGTAATTTAAATGTCAAATTAGAGATTAACACTTTCTTTTCTATATACCTCCAGTACAGATATTTATGGGGTTTCTTAAAATTAATTCAGTAAATATTTATATAGTATAAATTCCTTTCAAAGCACTTACTCCTGATATAAGCCTTTAAAGGGTTCACTTATGGAACATCAAATAAGTTTTGTGATTTTTTAAATTATAACGCTTAGCTTTGTTGGCAGTTTTCTGATTTTGTCTTGATGTCTGTGTATCAACTTTATCACATAGGCATGCTATGGTACAATTTCATTCCCTGTGTTTTTTTCTCACCACCTGGAAAAATAATGTTAAAATAGCTAAGAAAGCATTTTATGGGGTCATTGTATTAATTTTCTTTTTGGTTATTATATTGCTTAAACTCTAAAGGGTTCTTCCTTAAAAAGAGATTGATTATAAAGCAAGCATGTTCAATACCATGAATTTCAAATCCTGAGTCCAAAAGTTGGCTACCCTCAATCTTAGCCACCTTGTATAATTTTATATTACTACATTTGTATTTGAATTCATGGCATTTCCTCCCATTCTACTATACTTTCTTTTGAAAATAGGAATCCTATTTTAATTATAACAAGTTACATGTGCATTGTATAGCTTACTCAGTGTTAGGCACTATGGTAAGCATTTATAAAATTATTTTATTTAACCTGTTAAGGATAGGTATTTTGTGACACTTATTTGACAGATCTGAACATTTGGGATTAAAACACTATTGTGACTTGCCGAAGAACACATATTTTGTACCTGAACCTGGGCTGTCTGATATCAAAGTCCATAATGCTATCCACTATGATGAATTAATAAGAATAGTAATAGTTGTATTTAATCACTGATAGGTTAGATGTATAGATAGGTTAGGTACAGGTAGAGACAGGGATGGAGAGAGTGAGAGAGTGAGAGCAGGAATGCAAGACAAACACACACATCATTACAGTTTTAAATTAGTCCTGGAAATTGATTGTGTTCGTAACTTTTGTTTGCAGAACTGCATGTATGTCTGATTTATGAATTGCTCTTTTTGATTTTTAAAAGTCTCATTAAATGTTTTTTGTAATGGTTAGGAAAGCTCTGATGTGCCTTGATACCGAAGTCCTTCACAATCACAAGGAAATTATACTTAGAAAAATAAATATGTCAGTGAATTTATAGAGAAAGATGAAATGATGTTATTTCTTTTAAAATCATGGCCTGTCCTGAAAATTATTATACAACCATAACTTTTAAATAGTCAGTCTGTAATCTGTTTATCATATTGACACAAATGTACTTTTCTCAAACAAAAACAGGTCTAGAAACATACACAGTGAGTGATTAACAGTGGCTGGTTATTACTAAGCCTCGGGGCTAGAGATGTTTTAAATTTAAAAACATTTTCTTATTCATTTTTTCAAGTAAATACAGTATATGTGTAGTGGGATAGTCATGAAGAAAAAAAGTAGAAGTAATTTTTTAAATTTAAAGGGCCATTAACATTAAACGTGATCCTTCCCTGTGATGAAGAAATTTAGGCCTGGCCGTGTAGAGATAATGGTTGAGGCTAGGACATTTGGTGAGTGAGGTCCTCACTTGGGGCACAAAACCTAAAGGCAGGACAGAAAACTCAGTAATGAAATTAATAATTAAAAAAATCAAAATTTCAAATAAAGACAGGATCGGATGGGACTGGAGGCAGGGTGAGGTGAGTGAAGTAAATCATGCAACCGTAGTGGTGGGTCCTGGGTCTGTGACTCACATTTACAGCAGAGCTTTCAGTAAATTTTATTTCTGTCAGGAAAGAAAATTATCCACACAATAAACTCTATGGGAATACTTCTTTGGCTTGATGTGACCCTGCAATGTTTACTAGTGTGTACCAAAAATGATATTCACTGAGTTTTCTGTAGTTCTGCCCTTAGATAACTGAAGGTGTTTCGGAGAAAGATTGCGAAATAAAAGACTTGGCTAGTCATTTCTTAGATATATAAGGTACTTTTTCCTCAAATATTTTGTTTTTTCAATGAGCATATATATATATATATATATATATATATATATATATATATGCTTTGCACAAAATAATTAATTTCTTGTGAAAGGAAAGAACAAGAGACAGTAAAAAATCAAAAAGTATTTTGAAAGGGACACGTGAATGAGCACTATATGTTGAAGTGGTCTTCAGATAGTTCATGTTTTGTCTGTCTCTGCGGTGCTTTTTAAAGGGGACGATGGAATAGACCCCAACCCCCTGTTGTGAGGTAAACATGTAGTTTTTGAGTAGTAGAAGCTTCTAATCTTTAAAGAGAAATCAATATGGTGCTCCTTTAGAAGCTTCTTCTTAATGGAAGAAAAGCCATGAATTGCCAGTGTTTTACTTTAGAATGAAGATGGGTGGAGAAAAAAATATCATGCAGGAAGATGAGAATTCATGTTTCAGGGATGGTCTTTAGATTGATGTTTTTGGAGCTGTATAAAAAAATTTCCCAGTCATATCAGTGTGGAGGTATCCATATTCCCGAACCAGTATAGATTATTTTGGGATAGTTATTTTCTCTTCTTTTTTTAAAATTCTCTCTCTCTCTCTCTCTTCCTTTTTCTTTGCTTCAAAAAGGATTTTCCAAATTTTCTTCCTCCCCATTCCTCAGCAGACAATTTGCAAGGTAATTTATTCAGAGTTTATTCTTTTCTGAGCAGATGTCTTTTGTGGGATGTAGTTACATGATGAGAATAACTAAAAAGTGAAAAATACAGCAACTACTGCTATGCCAAATAACAGCAAAGAATTCTTGGTTAGAAAGCTGCTTACATTCTTTTCCTTATATAGAATGAAAACCTGGATTTATTTTATTTATTTTTATTTATTTTTCAATTGAATTTGTTGGGGTGATATTGGTTAAAAAAAATTACATAGGTTTCAGGGGACACAGTCTATAATACATTATCTGTATGTTGTGTTGTGTGTTCACCATCCCAAGAAATCTGGATTTATTTTATGATATTTTCTGCAACTCACTGTTCCCATGATAATCTAATCAGCAACATCAGCCTGCCCATTTGGTAATTGAAAGGTTGTTTCCATCAATTAGTTTTACAACTGGATGTCTTGACTCTCTTGCTGCCATATGAAAACTAGCAGAGATGAATATGTTGTGCTTAATAAAATAAATAACTCTGCTGAATTTGAGAAATGGAGTCAATTTGTCTTCTCTCTTTTCAGTGGCAGATGCAAGATGACAGCTAAATGAGTGATCAATTCATTTAAAAGGAAAATGTGTATCAATATTGCCAACTACTGCCATTGAACACACAAACATGATTTGATACACTGACATAATCTTGTAGGCAAGTGATGTAAAAGCCACTAAAATTATGGTGATCTTGATCTATGGTGAGGAATTTTGAGCCCTTGACAGTTTGTTTATCTGAGTACTGGAGGGATTTATAAATTACTTCTTGGGGAAAGTTTAGACCTTGCCCTTGGGCACTTTCTTACCCATTTTGTGGCCAGGATCACTTGCTTGGCAGGGTCTTCAACTGTCTTCAGGCCAGATGACTGTTAAAGCCACAGAGACATCATTTCTAGGCCCTGTTAGCCACTGTGAACAGAAGCTTTCTCCTGCTCAACTTTCATTTAGCTGGTACACATTTATTGAAATCCTACATCGTGCCAGGATCTATGCTGGGGACTAGGGCTATGTGAGTAAACAAATGACTGTTGAAGTTTTACTTGAGAGAAATAAAATTTATGGAGAGACATAAACACTGTTTATTCTTCAACAACAGTGGTTTGAGGCATTTTTTTGAAGCAAAAACCCCTCTGAGAACTTGATAGGCATTGTTTCCTGAAAAATTTAAATTATACACAAACTTAACTGAATTTTGCATTCATTTTTTAAATTAATTTTTGAGTGACATTAGGTAATAATAACATTTACAAGTTTCATGTGTACATCTCTATTCAACGAATCTGTTGACTTCATTGCATAGTTATAATTCAAAGTATAGTCTCCTTCTGTCACCATATAATTGATCCCCTTTACCCCCTTCATCCTTCCTCCATACCTTTCTCCTCTGACAATAATCATTCTCTGTTGTCTGTTTGAGTTTGTGTTTTTGTTTGTTCATTTGTTGCTTTTTGACTTATATTCCACATATAAGTGCAATCATAGAGTTCTTGTTTTTTCTGACTTATTTCACTTAGTATAATAGTCTCAAGATCCATCTATGTTGTCAGAAATGCCAAAATTTTATCATTTTTTATGGTTGAGTAGCACCCATTGTATATACGTACCATATCTTTTTTATTTAATCATCCGTCAAAGGACACTTAGGTAGTTTTCATGTTTTGGCTATTGTGAATAACGCTGCAATGAACATAAGAGTGTATATATCCTTACGAATAAAAATTTCCAGATTTTTCCTGTAGATACCCAGAAGAGGGATTGCTGGGTCACATGGAAGCCCTATTGTTAATTTTTTGAGGAAGCTCCATATTGTTTTCCACAATGGCTGCACCAATTTAAATGCCCACCTGCAGTGTGTGAGGGTTCCCCTTTCTCTACATTCCTGTCAACATTTGTTATTTTTCTTTTACGATAATAGTTATTCTAACAGGTGTGAGGTGGTATCTCATTGTGGTTTTGATTTGCATTTTCCTTATTACTAGTTACATTCATTTTTTGTGTGTATAATTTTTCTGTGAGTGTGGGGTGAGGTCAGGATACTCTACTCTTGCTGTCCTCATATCCCACTTTTCACAAACAGACCACATATTGTCTTCCTGTGGAATTCTTCATTATTCTATTCATTTAATTTTAAAGATTTTATTTATTTATTTTTAGAGAGAAGAGAAGGGAGGGAGAAAGAGAGGGAATGAAACATTGGTGAGAGAGTTGTCAGTTACCTCTTTCACACCCCCTTCTGGGGACCTGGCCTACAAGCCAGGCATGTGCCGTAACTGGGAATCAAGCTGGGAGCCTTAAGGTTTTCAGGCTGGCACTCAATCCATTGATCCACACCAGTTAGAGATTAATTATTTTATTTAAAATTCTTTTGAATTAAAAAATTTTCTAGTTTTACACCAATTCAAAAGAACTTTTGCACCCCAATGTTCATAGCAGCACAATTTACAATAGCTAAGAATTGGGAGCCACCTAAGTGCCCAATGGTGAATGAGTGGATCAAAAAACTATGGTACACTTACACAATGGAAAACTACACAGCAGAAGGAAAGAAAGAGCTACTACCCTTCACAACAGTGTGGATGGAACTGGAGAGCATTATGCTAAGTGAAATAAGCCAGGTGGTGAAAGACAGATATCCTGTGATCTCACCTATAAGTGGAACCTAATCTACAAAATAAACAAGCAAGCAAAATATAACCAGCAACATTGAAATAAAAAACAAACTGACAGTAAATAGAGGGGAGGAGGGAAGAGGATAAAGGGGAATAGGAGGGGAGGATCATCAAGGAACATGCATAAAGGACCCATTGAGAAGCCAAATGGGGGAAGGATTGAGGGTGGGAGGTGGGGCTGGGTGGGGCTGGGGAAGTAGTAGTGGGAAAATGTTGACGTGGGGATGATGGGATGAGGTACAGGCTGGAGGGGATAAAGGGGAGAAAAAAAATGTGACAACTGTAATAATATAATCAATAAAATATACAAAAAAAGAAGAAATTTTTTTCCAGTTTTTTTGAGATATAACAAACATACATCACTGTAAAAGTTTAAGGTGTGCAGCATAATGGTTTGACTTACATGTATTGTAAAACAATTGCCACAGTAAGTTTAGTTAGTATCCATAATCTCATGCAGGTACTATTAAAAGAGAAATCAAAACGAAAAATAATTTTTTTTCTTCTGTTGAGAACTTAGGATTTACTCTCTTAACATCTTTCCTATATATCATACAGCAGTGCTAACTATAGTCATCATGCTGTATATCACATCACTAGTACTTATTTATCTTGTGTCTTTGAGCACTTTTCTCTAATTCCCCCTTCCTCAGCCCTACCTCCTTCCACCTCTGATAACTATCACTGTATTCTCTGATTCTATGAGTTACTATTTTCTTTAAAGATTCCACATCAGTTTACGAGGGGATACACCTAAAACCTGGAATTTATTTATGAAAACATTGTATATTTATTCTCACATGTTTAAACTCCAGGCACTTTTAAAGTACTCTCCATTTGATGCAATACACCTATTGAGAGTTTTTATCCACTGCTCAAAACAGTTTTTGAACTCAATTTTGAGGTCTTTTAGTGCTTCTACTGTTTTTTGTTTCATCTCTTCCACATTGGCAAAATGTTTCCCTTTGAGGATATTTTTTATCTGGGGAAACAAACAAAATGTCACTGAGGGTGAGGTCAGGTGAATAGGGAGGCTGGGGCATGAGGGTCATGCCGTTTTTGGTCAAAAACTGCTGAACACTCAGCACGGTGTGGGCAGGTGAGCTTGTAAATCACCCATCATGAAATGGGCAAATGCATTAAGTCTTCCAAAAAAATTCACTGAAGCTGAACCCCGCCTCTCACAACAATGCCAGCTAGTACACTGACACAGATGGGTTCCTAGAACACTCACCTCATGGGGGAAGCATGTACTACAAGGGGCCCATACTCCAGAAGATAACTTTATTAAAAATTAAAATATTTATTAAACATTAAAATGAAGTTTTTTGGGGGGGTCCCCCCTCATATACAGTGTTTGTCTTTGTCCAACTTATTTCACTTAGCATAGTGCCCTCAAGATCCATCCATGTTGCAAATGACAGGATTTCCCCATTACTTTATGGCTAAATAATATGTGGAATTCTTTATAACGGAACTGCTGTATAGTGTTTTAGTGTGTATGGGGTATTATGACTTTGATGGACATTGACAGTGCACCCTGTGAAAGTGGTTCTATGCTGGGGGTCACCAAACAGCTAGAAAAGGAAAGAGAGGAGAACACTGAGAGAGAGCGTGGACCTGCAGTTATCCTGGACCTCAGCCCAGTGATACCAATTTTAGACTTCTGATCTCCAGAACCAGGAGAGAATAAATTTCTGTTATTTTAAGAACCCCTCCCACCTCAGAGTGATGCTGTGTCTTCTGTACTATTGTTTTTGGACACTTTGCTCATTGCAGTTAAACTGCTGTTTTATCAAAAGCACAGGATAAATTCTTCAAAACTAGTACTAAGAACATTTGCTCTTTGAGCAATCTTTATTTCTTCTTGTCTGATTGCTGTGTCTAGGGCTTTCAGTACTATGCTGAATAAGAGAGGTGAAAGCAGACATCCCTCTCTTGTTCCCAATCCTAAGGGGAACACTTGTAGTGTTTACCCATTGAGTCTGATGCTGGCAGTGGGCTTGTCATATATGGCCCTTATTATGTTTAGGTATGTTGCCTTTATTACCACTTTGCTGAAAGTTTTCTGTCATATGTGGGTGCTGGATTTTATCAAGTGCTTTTCCTGTATCTATTGATATGATCATGGGATTTTTATCCTGCATTTTGTTTAAGTGGTGAATCACAATTGTCGATATGCGGGTGTTGTACCAACCTTGTATTTCCAGAATGAATTCAACACTGTCATGGTGTATGACCTTTTTGACATATTGCTGTGTTTGGTTTGCTAATATTTTGTGAGAATTTTAGCATCTATGTTCATCAGGGATATTAAACCCACACCTTTATAGTCAATTTATATTCAACAGAGGAAGCAAGCACATACCATGGGCTAAAGATAGTTTATTCAATAAATGGTGTTGGGAACATTGGACAGATATGTGCAGAAAAATAAAATTAGACCACCTTCTTACACTACACATAAGAATACATTTAAAATGGATTAAAGACTTAAATATTAGACCTGAAACCATAAAAATCCATAGAAGAAAACAGACGGTAAAATCTTGGACATTGCTTGTAGCAATATTTTTACTGTTATATCTCCTAAGGCAAAGGAAACAAAAGAAAAAAAATAAACACATGGAACTACATCATACTAAAATGTATTTACACAACAAAGGAAACCATTAACAAAATAAAAAGACAACCCACTGAATGGGAGGACATATTCACCAATAATCTGACAAGGAGTTTATATCCAAAATTTATAAAGAACTTACAAAATGCCAAAAAATAATAAAGTAAACAAGCCATTTAAAAAATGGACAAAGGACCTGAATAGAAACTTCTCCAAAGATGACATACAGTGGCTAATAAGCATATGAAAAGATGCTCATTGTCACTATCATCAGAGAATGACAAATTAAAACCACAGATTAAAATCACCTCATATTATCAGAATGGCTGACATCAATAAATTAACAAAAAACAAGGGCTAGCAAGGATGTGGAGTAAGGGAAACCCTTTTGCACTGCTGGTGGGACCTTAGATTGGTGCAACTACTATGGAAAGCAGTATGGCAATATCTCAAAAAATTAAAAATGGATCTACCTTTCGACCCAGCAATCTCGCTTCTGGGAATTTATCCAAGTAAACTGAAAATAATAATTCAAAAGATCATAAGCAAGTCTATTTTCATTGAAGCTTTATTTACAATTGCCAAAATATGGAACACCCCAAGTGTCCATCAATAGATGAGTGGATAAAACAACTATGGGGCATTTACATAATAGAATACTACGTGGCTGCAAAAAAGAAGAAAATTTTACCCTTTGCAACAACATGGATGTACCTGGAGAACATTATGCTGAGGAAAATAAGCCAGTCAGAGAAAGACAAATGCCATATGATTTCACTTGCATGTAGAATCTAATGAACAAACTGAACTAATAAGCAAAACAGAGACAGACTCATGGATAGAGAACAGATGACAGCTGGGGGTGGATGGGTAGGGGGTGGAGGGATTGAGTGAAAAGGAAAAAGGACTCATGGATATGGACAATATTGTGGTGATTGTGGGGTATAGAGGGATATAAGCAGCTAAATGGCAATGGAA
The DNA here is from genome assembly GCA_004026545.1 of Mormoops blainvillei. NCBI lineage: Eukaryota > Metazoa > Chordata > Mammalia > Chiroptera > Mormoopidae > Mormoops > Mormoops blainvillei. The sequence goes on along the minus strand of PVJD01008211.1, from coordinate 7,744 downwards.
AAAATACAATAAAAAAGAGGGTACTACAACAGTCAAGATGAGTAATGATGGAGTTGAAAGTCCTGGATAGATTGTCTTCTTTTCCTGTCTTTTCTCTTCCCCTTCCCTTCAAAGTCACTCTCTGTATAACTCATGGTCTCTCGGTGACTGAAACTTCAGCCTGGCTCTCAACCTTGAAAACTACATGTCAATTTTCTTCCTCTATCAAGCCAACCTGGACTTTCTCATCCTCCCAGACTTGGTTCAGGTAACACTTTTCTGGGACTTTGTATTACATAAAAGCTATCTGATGGAAAAATACATGCATTGGCTAAGGTTTAACATGATCTCCTCATCCCCCCCCACCACACCATCACTTACCCTGATGCTGAAGGTTTTTTTTTTTAACTCCAAAGGGCTCCATGTGCCACCTTTTCCAAACCCAGTGTTGGAAGACTAGATCAGATAGTGAAGAGTGTACAATGGGACAATCATCCAAATATCTGCAATTAAAACTGCTCTACAAAATACTGATTAGATATTCATGGCAATAATACTGTAAAATTGCTTGTCTCCTCATTCCTACAACAAACTCTCATTTTAATAACTGCAGTTGATCCAAACAAAAATAATATTGTAAGCTTGATTGTGTGCCCACTCACAGTGTCATACACACATATGTTTGGTGCTTCCTCTGTGAATGCTTCAGCCCTCTCTACCCTGCCCTTTGCCCTCTCCAAGACAACACCTTTATAACTGCAAAATGTCTGAGATTATCAACATGAAGGGCAAAGGGGCTGTGGCACAACAGAAGGTAAGGACAGGGACATATGATTTCTCTAGCCCCCTGTTTGTGGGTGTTCTATGTAGTTTCTGTTCTACATGGTACCTTTCACATTCCTGTAGGCAGGGCATCCATGAGGATATCTCAGCAGCATTTAGTCCCAGATTCTCTCTGCCACTGGAAGCCAAGACACTCTCTATCAAACCCTTCTGGCTTACTGTGGATTAAAGGAGTAGTTATATCACATTCAGTTTTGCTCATAAGTAAGTGGCTGGTGCTATTTTGAATAAAAACTCCTAGTCCTACAGAAACTACTGAAACAACTAAGCCAAGGAAGTGATTAAATAGCTAGAATCAGGGATGAAAACATTTGCCAGCCATTCATGCTACCAGAACACTAGAAATCTTCATCACAGCATTGGAGCTTACAGCCTAGATGTTGTGTGGCTGTGAAGATATCCTGAGGGGTGTTCAGGGCTTCTGCTGACCAGTAGTAGACCCAACATTCAGCATTGGACTTGTGCCCCAAATGTTACAGTAGTTTTGGTTAAAAAGGATATATTGTATTATCTTCTTGTATAAGAGATGTGGTTGGGATTATTACTTTTGCTTTTAGAAAACCATAATAATGAAACCATGTGTGTAATATGTCAGATAGTAAGAATGAGGTCTTCATCAAAATCAAAAGCTTCTGCATGGCTAAAACAATCAGCAAAATGAAAAGGGAACCAACCGTATGGGAAAATATATTTGGCAATGATACCTTGGACAAGGGTTTGATCTCTAAAATATATAAAGAACTCACATGACTCCACTCCAGGAAGACAAACGATCCAATTAAAAATGGATAAAGGACTGGAATAGACACTTCTCCAAGAAAGACATACAGAGTGCCCAGAGACAAATGAAAGGATGCTCAGCATCACTAGTCATAAGAGAGATGAAAACTAAAACCACAATGAGATATCACTTCACACCAATCAGAATGGCCATCATAAACAAATCAATAAACAATAAGTGCTGACAAGACTGTGGAGAAAAGGGGACCCTAGTGCACTGTTGGTGGGAATGCAGACTGGTGCAGTTACTGTGAAAAACAGTCTGGAATTTCCTCAAAAAACTAAAAATGGAACTGCCTTTGACCCGGCAATTCCACTGCTGGGGTTATAACCTAACAATCCTGAAACACCAATTCAAAAGAACCTATGCACCCCAATGTTCATAGCAGGACAATTTATAATAGTCAAGTGTTAGAAGCAACCTACATGCTCATCAGTAAATGAGTGGATCAAAAAACTGTGGTACATTAACACAATGGAATACTACACAGCAGAAAGGAAGAAGGAGCTCCTACCCTTCATGATAGTGTGGATGGAACCAGAGAGCATTATGCTAAGTGAAATAAGCCAGGTGGTGAAAAGCAAATACCGTATGATCTCACCTATATGTGGAACTTAATCAATAAAACAAACTAGCAAGCAAAATATAACCAGAGACATAAATAAAGAACAAACTGACAGTAACCAGAGGGGAGGTAGGGTATAATGGGAGAAAGAAGGGGAATTGTTGCCAAGGAATATGTATAAAGGACTCATGGACAGAGCCAAAGTGGGGCAGGATTGAGGGTGGGAGGTGGGAGATGGGAGGTGGAGGTAGGTAGGGTAGGAGAAAGTGGTGGCTGAAAAATGGAGGCAACTGCGCTTGAACAACAACAGAAAAAGAATGAGGTCTAAAATCCTGCAATCCAGGGTTCTTGGCTCTGGCTGTGCCTGGGTAGAATCACTGGGTAGTATGTTAAACATACACAGGCCTGGGCCCTACATCCAGATTCTGATGTGCATCCAAGGTTGAGAACCACTGTTCTCAGGGGTAGGTGTGTAAACCTGTCCTAAAGGCACCCCAGGAGTACGTATACTGATTTTTTTTTAAATAAAAAAAATGATCCTTGATATTCCACACATTTCTACTTGGTGATGATTCATTTACAATAGAAAAATGCTTTTGTTGGTTTCTGTTTTATATCCCACACATGAATGAAATCACATGGTCCTTGTCCTTTTCTGTCTGACAGATTTTATTTAACATGATACTCTCAAGATTCATGCATATAGTTGCAAATGGCAGAATTTCATCCTTTCTTATGACTGAGCATATTCCATGTACATATGTACAAAATCTTCTTTATCCAATCATCCATCCATATCTTGGCTATTCTAAATAATATTTCAATGAACATGGAGCTACACATATCTTTATGAAAAAGTGTTTTCAAATTTTTTGGGTAGATACCCAGAAGAGAGATTGCTGCATCATACAGTAGCTCTATTCTTTTTGAAGAAACTCGGCATTGTTTCTCATGGAGACTGCACCAATTTGTATTCCACCAGTAGTGTATGGGGGTTCTCTTTTCTCTACCTCCTCTCCAATGCGTTATTTTGTGTCTTGTTGATAATAGCCATTTTAGTAGGTGTAAGGTGGTACCTCGTCATGGTTTTGATTTGTACTTTTTTTGGGGGGGGGGTTCTCTTTTCTATTCTTTTTCTTTGCAATTTTATTGTATTTTTTCCATTACCGTTTATCCCCGTTATACTCCCCTCTCCTCTGCAGTTACCACACTGTTGTCCATGTCCATGAGTCCTTTTCCTTTTTGCTTAATCCTTCTACTCCCTAACCCTCACTCCACACACACCAGAACTGTCAGCCTGCTCTTTATGAATCTGATTCTATTATGCTTTTTAGTTCAATTTGTTCATTAGATTCCACATATGAGTGAAATCATATGGTGTTTGTCTTTCTCTGATTGGTTTATTTCACTTAGCATGATGTTCTCCAATCCATCCTTTTTCTGTCACAAAGGGTAAAATTTTCTTCTTTTTTACAGCCTAGCAGTATTCCATTGTGTAAATGTCCCATAGCTGTTTTATCCAGTCATCTACTGATGGACACTTGGGCTGCTTGCATATCATGGTGATTGTAAATAAATAGGGATGCTTATGTTCTTTTGAATTGGTGTTTCAGGTTTCTTTGAATAACTTTCTAGAAGTGCAATTGCTGGGCCATAAGGCAATTCCATTTTTAATTTTTTGAGGTAGCTCCATACTGCTTTCCACAGTGGCTGCAACCAATCTACATTCCCACCACCAGTATGAGAGGGTTCCTTTTCCTCCATAACCTTGTCAGCACTTGTTTGATGATTTATTGATGATAGCCATTCTGACAGGTGTGGGATGATATATCATTGTAATTTTAATTTGCATTTATCTTATCATTAGTGACAATGAGCATCTTTTCATATGTCTATTGGCCATCTGTATGTCCTCTTTGGAGACATGTCTATTTCGGTCCTTTGCCCATTTTTTAAATTAGAATGTTTGTTTTTTGGTGTTGAGTTTTATAAGTTCTTTATAAATTTTGGATATTAACCCTTTATCAGATGCATTGGCAAATATTTTCTCCCATTGTGTGGATTGTCTTTTTATTTTGTTGATGGCTTCCTTTGCTATGCAAAAACTTTGAGAAAAAAACAGAGGAAAATAGTTAAAAAATAAAATGGCAATAAGTTTGTATCTATCAATAATCACCTTAAATGTAGATGTCAAATGCTCCAATAAAAAGATATAGGGTAGCCAAATGGACAAGAAAACAAGACCTACATATATATATCCTACCTGCAAGAACCCATCTGAGAGCAAAAGGTATACACACACTAAGAGTAGAGGGATGGAAAAAGGTATTTCATTCAAATGGAAAGGAAAAAAAGCTATGGTAGCTATACTTATATTGAACAAAATAGACTAAAACCAAGGCTATAGTTAGAGACAAAGAAGGATACTGCACTACATAATGATAAACAGAACAATCCAACAAGAGGTTATAACCCTAGCAAACATTTATGCACCCAACATGGGAGTACCAAAATATGTAAAGTAAATCATGATGGACATAAAGAGAGAGATAGGCAGAAACATAGTCATAGTGGGGGATTTTAACACCCCATTGACTTCAATGGATAGATCTTCCAGGCAGAAAATCAATAAGGAGACAGTGACCTTAAAAAACACACTAGATCAAATGGATTTAATTGATATCTTCAGAGTATTTCACCCCAAAGCAGCAGAATATACATACTTTTCAAGTGTACATGAAACGTTTTCTACAGTAGACCACATGTTATGCCAAAAAACAAGTCTCAATAAATTTAAGAATATGTAAATCATATCGAGCATCTTCTCTGACCACAGTGCCATGAAACTGGAAATCAATCATATTTTTCTTATAGCTAGTGAAGTTGAGCATCTTCTAATTTATCTGTTGGTCATCTGTCTTCTTTGGAAAAAAGTGTCTGTTTGAGTCCTCTGCCCATTTTTTAATTGAATTATTTATGATTGTTGAGTTGTATGAGTTCTTCATATATTTTCAATATTAGAGCCTTATTGGAGATATTGTTTGCAAATATCTTCTATTCAGTTGGTTGCCTTTTTATTTTGTCATTTTTTTTTTGTGTTGTTGTGCCATTAAGTTATTTGTACTTTTACTTCCCTTGCCTTTGGGGCCATGTTCACAAAAACCCCTCTGAGACCAAGTTTCGTAAGTTTAGTATCTATGTTTTCTTCTATGTATTTTATTGCTTTGGATGCTATATTCAAGATTCTAATCCATTTTGAGTTAATTTTTGTGTATGGTGTCAGAGGGGAGTTTAATTTCCTTGTTTTGCATCTGGCTTTCCAATTTTCTAAACACCATTTATTAAAGAGGATTTCCTTTCTTCATTGAATGTTTTTGAATCCTTTGTGAAAAAGTTGCTTCCCACATATGTGTGGGTTTATGTTGGGCTCTCAATTATAAAACAGAAGCAATAAATGAACAAATAAAACTAACAAAAAGCAAACAAACTCATAGACACAGACAATAGTATGGTGGTTACCAAAGGGGAAAAGGAGTGGGGAGAGCATGAAGATGGTAAAGAGGGTCAGATATACGGTGTTGGAAACAGACTAGACTTTGCACTGTGAACACACAATGCAATAAAGAGATGATGTATTATAGAATTGTATACCTTAAATTCCCTTCATGTTATTAATTAATGTCACCCAATATATATAATAAAAGAATGCTTTGAAAGTATTTTAGCCTGCATGTATATAAGAAATGAGAGGAGTAGTTTGATATCATAGGATTTGAACTTAGAAAACCTGAGTTTAAGACTATGATCATCTGCTTAGCTAGGTAACCTTGGTCCTCTCCGAGCTCAATTATATCTTCTATAAAATTGAAGTATTAGCACCTCCCATCAAATGGGATGATGGTCATACTTGGAATTACTTTGTCAACTGAAAGTACTCTGCTAGCACAGAGAGGAAGGCCTGGTAAAGACAGAAGCAGAGATTGGCGTGATAGTGCCATGAGACAGGAACCTGCAAAAACTGGAGGAGGCAAGGGTGAGTTCCTCTCTAGAGCCTTCCCCTCCAGAGTATGGTCCAGGAATGCCTTGATTTTGGTCTTCTGGCATCCAGAACTATGAGAGAATAAATGTCTGTTACTTAAAGCCACCCAGTTTGTGGTAAATGTTTATGGCAGTCCTAGAAAATCAGCACAGCATTTTGTTGGAGAGGTTTTAGGAGGAATAGTAGTCAGTGTAGGCTACACATCCTTGAAGAGCAGGTTCCTTTGGGATCTGACTCCTTATATCTCTCAGTTTCTTCTTTTCCTCTGCCTTTGGATTCAGAGTTCTTCATCTTATTCCCATGGGAGAAAGAGCTGGTGTTCTCCTCACTTTTGTGGTTGGAGGTGAGAACATGTTAAAGGAAAGAGCCATAGGCTCAGTGTGTAGGGCTCATCTGTGAGTCAGAAATCACTTGAAATGTCAAGGAATTTAAAGAAACACAGGCACAAGAACTAACTAGTTGTGGGGAAAGTTATTGCTTAATTGTTTACAGTTAAATAAGGCCCTTTGACCATTGGGAGTACCATTTGTACAAAAATAATTGACATAATAAAGTCTCCCCAAAGTGTTTTATAATCATGTTTGCACTATTGATTTGCTTAGTAAATTATTTTGTAGTGATAGTATAAACTTCAGTCTCAACCTGGCTAATTTATGGGAGTCTAATTTCGTTGACTCTAAATTATTGACAATTTATTGTATACAAATGCAAATTATATATTTACTTTTATGCTTGCACTCAGCTTTATTGTAGGTCATAGAAATAGAATAAGTTAAGAGAAAATATCTTGGGACAAATAATTATATGCTTAGTAGATATATTGGAGTGTGACTAGCTGAACGAGTCATTTTTGCTGACCTGAAAATTTTTAATCCTTTTCTGTCTTTACTGAAAATAATACCTCTAGTTACTAATTGGAATGCTCCTTATTTTTTTAGGTGTTAAATTATTCTATTTTATATGTGTTCCATATTGTCAGTGATTACTTTCTTTTAGAAAGGTAGGCAAAATCTTTAGTAAATAAAAGTAATCCAAGTATCCTGTGAAGATGGCAACCTGTCTTCCTGTTTCATTGTGGTTGCTGTTCTATAAACAGCTGTAAACATTGAGGGCCGACCTCTAAAATGTAAGTTGTCCCTTGGTTTCATTTGAGGCATTAGGTCCTTCCAACTGTAGGAAGAAGGAATTTTGAAGCTCTTTCCCATGTTTCAATTCTCTTTGCAAGGAGAAAAGTCAAAGTGAGTTTCTAATGGCATTATTATTATTATTATTATTATTATTAAAGTATATTATGACAATTCTTCTTTGTTCCCTTTAGTAAGGTAATTTTTCATCTTTCTTTTTGATTTTATACTTCTGCTTTTTTCCTCATGGTATTCCATTTGCTTTTTTTGACACATGACAACTTTTTTAGTTTGGTCCTGCTAGTAGCATTGCTGAATTTAAAACTGAACTCTATGAACTGAGGATTGTTCATTGAGTGAATAATAGGTAGATGTTCTGCATACAGGTAAATAGATAGATGATAGATAAAGAT